>JAODAG010191362.1:0-11530 GCA_027574785.1 Orphnurgus asper | reverse complement strand
AGCTGTATATACTCTCATTGGTACCTACTGCCTTGATTGTAGCTGTATATACTCCCATTGGTATACTGCCTTGATTGAAGCTGTATATACTCCCATTGGTATACTGCCTTGATTGTAGCTGTATATACTCTCATTGGTACCTACTGCCTTGATTGTAGCTGTATATACTCCCATTGGTATACTGCCTTGATTGTAGCTGTATATACTCCCATTGGTATACTGCCTAGATTGTAGCTGTATATACTCTCATTGATACCTACTGCCTTGATTGTAGCTGTATATACTCCCATTGGTACCTACTGCCTTGATTGTAGCTGTATATACTCTCATTGGTATACTGCCTTGATTGAAGCTGTATATACTGTCATTGGTACCTACTGCCTTGATTGTAGCTGTATATACTCCCATTGGTATACTGCGGTGATTGAAGCTGTATATACTCTCATTGGTACCTACTGCCTTGATTGTAGCTGTATATACTCTCTTGATTGTAGCTGTACATACTCTCATTGGTACCTACTGCCTTGATTGTAATTTTATATACTCTTGGTACCTACTGCCTTGATTGTAGCTGTCTATACTCTCATTGATATACTGCCTTGATTGTAACTGTCTATACTCTCATTGATATACTGCCTTGATTGTAGCTGTATATACTCTCATTAGTATACTGCCTTGATTGTAGCTGTATACACTCTCATTGGTACCAACTGCCTTGATTGTAAAGGTCCAAATACAATTACTCTTCCTATTGATGGTGAGCTTGTGAATGAATTGATCTAGCATGAAGAATAGAAATGAAGTGACTGAATCCCATGCTTACATGTAAATTTTATTTCTTGCATGACAAGTAGTACGAGAAGCTGTGTCGATGATGTTGCATGAACTGATATGCAACTGGCGTGGCAGAATCACTACAAACCTTTCTATATGTAACTCCAACACAGACTGCAGTGTGAATGTGCATATACAAACCACAACAGTTAATGTGGCGGATAGCCTGGTTGCCACAAGACTATGTTGTATAACCGTGGTGACCACCGAGAGGTGGGAAGGCAGCGTAAAAATATCCACTCCAGGAGGGAATAGAGCTAGGGTTTTCATTAACCTCAGTGAAAAAGTCTACAATAAAAAAAAATTAATAACAAAAACAGAATGCAAAATATTCTTTTGATAAATCCTATAACCAGAGTGTTCTGCATGGTATACATACATTAATTACATACAGTATAACTTCTCCCTATGTGACATTAATAACCTATAGCATACTTATAATATAATACATAACATCAATAACCCACAGTATACCTCTACAGCATATATCTCATAGAATATGTAACATTACATCTACAGTATACCTCTCGTATTATATGTAACATTAATAATCTACAATATACCTCTAATAGAATATGTAACATTAACAATCTATAGCATACCTCTGATATCAACTGTAACATTAATAATCTACAATATACCTCTAATAGAATATGTAACATTAATAATCTACAGCATAAATGGTAATGTGGCATGATAACTTTACAAATTTAAGGTCATCTGAGTTTACACAGCTGATCTGTGGAACACACGACGCACCATAAAGAGTTGCATGGGGCCCATCACCAGCGAATCCAGAGCGATCATCTGGGAGTGCCCAATCCAGGAATATTCAGAAGAATGTTCAAATTATTCTGGTAATATTTCCACAGATACTTAAGGCCATCAGCTTTGAGAGTCTACATACGTGAACAGGTCTATGATGTACAGAAACTGTTGTGATCTAAATGTACGAGTGCTTTACATCATATGTGCATCACATGCAACGATGAGGTCGATGTCTTTTGGTGTGCATGATGACAGAAGTTGAGGATTAGTAATAATTTGTAGATAAAACCAATAACATACCTCTCTAAAATCTATGACATTAGTAACGTACAGTACAGTTAACCACTTCCTAAATGTGTGATAATAATTACAATATACAGTATATGATAATATTAGTAACCTACAGTACAGCCAACCACTTCCTACATATGATATGAATTATTTACAGCATCCCTCTCCACAAATATAATATTAATAACCTATAATACAGCTTACTACTTCCTACATTATGTGATATTAATAATATACAGTACAGCTTACCTCTCTCACTCGCTGTAAATGTGTTATTCATAACCTGCAGTACACCTCTCCCTGAATATATAATATGAATAACCTATTGTACTACTTTCTTCCTACATATTTGATATTAATTATAAACAGCATACCTCTCCCAGTCGACACTGATATTATTAATATTATTAATATAGCTAACAACTTCCTACATATCTGGCATTAATAACCTCTTTTTAAAAACAAGAAATGTTCCAACAAGTCTGTACAGGTAGGAAAACAATAGAAGATTATTGTTCTCGGTCAGTATAGAGCATGCCACATGCTGACGAGGTGCAATACATGCAAACCTTGGGGAGCAACAGACAGAGGAAATCAGGAACGTTGCACGTTGACAACAAAAAGGCAAAGATACTTTCCTTGGAACCGAACTAAACAGCGGTTACACATATCCTAGCGAATTCAGTCAACGAACGGGTCGTGCTTGATCACCTGTAGCTTTTTTTAAAGATACAAACCTTCCGATAGATGGCTCCGACTAGTGACGTTTTCACATGCATTCCTATCATGGTGGTGATGTAGAAGTACTGCTGCAGGATAAGAGTCTGAAATATGGCTGCCACGAAGAGGATGCCGGAGAAGAAGAATCCCTCCCACGTCGGAACCGAATCGTCTTCGGTGTAACGGATCAGACGACTAGAGGAAGAGAAAGATTCCTCATTCGTGAAGTGACTGATTCAGATGCAACTAGCAGCGGGCACAGTCAAAGACAAAACTCACTTTACTTGAAATGGAGAAGATAACAATAGCAACTACAGTAAAAGATGCAACTCACTGTACTTGAAATGGAGAAGCTTAACAATAGCAACCACGGTAAAAGATGCAACTCACTGTACTTGAAATGAAGATAATATCAACCATGGTAAAAGATGCAACTCACTGTACTTGAAATGGAGAAGATAACAATAGCAACCACCGTTAAAGATGCAACTCACTGTACTTGAAATGGAGAAGCTAACAATAGCAACCATGGTAAAAGATGCCACTCACTGTACTTGAAATGGAGAAGATAACAATAGCAACCATGGTAAAAGATGCAACTCACTGTACTTGAAATGGAGAAGATAACAATAGCAACCGCAGTAAAAGAATAAAAGAATATAAAAATAAAGAAAATATGAAAGCAATTCTCGGACAGTCACCACAATTTAGAAAGTTGCCTAGCAACACGTCACTAAACAGTCAGACAGATCTAAACCGGAAAAATCTTAGAAACAACCAGAGCTTTAGAGTATGGCCTACCGGAGTCTACTTCATAGTCCACAGGTTGCCCCAGGCATAACCTGTTCAGCACGGCTGCTTTGCAGTGGTGACGAGTTCGCCCTTCCGTGGCATTCAGTGATTCAGATCAAATTGTGTAATGTGGTTTATTACTGGAATTCTATGTTACGATGGTTTTCACTAACTTCAGTTGCAATAAATAGTGGCCATGAACAGGTTTGCCCTTGATTCCCTCGCAGTCTTGGAGAAACTGGTCCAAGATCAAGGTACAATTGATGAGACAGACTGGCATATTCCTGATCGCCATCCTTTGTTCAGAGGTTTTAATGGATTATATAACAGCTGGGATACTTCCACTTGGACAGTTGTACGAGCATGGAAGATTTGTCTTCAGTCAGTGGAAGGCTTCATGGTCCACTAGATCACTTAAATATAATGGTGAGCTAATTGCGGGCTCGATCAACGTGTATGACTGGTTTGTGATTTGGTTAGATTTTCATCGTGCTGCATTGGTGTTGCAATAACTTCGCTTAGAACAGCTGCAGTTCAGTGGTGATGAAGACGTTGCTCTCACTTCCCTCACACTTCGAGAAAGTGGTCAAAAATCGAGATTCACTCACATCCGTCGGATGGAGATGTTTATTGGCGGTCCCGGGAGTAGGATTGGATGGATGGTTACATGCCTACCTCACGAACTTCTTGATATTGGTCACAACACAGACTGGGTTTCTTTATGAGCCTATGGAGCTTCCTAACCCTTAATATAATAAAGTAAAAGGTTGTTGCCTGTCAGTATTTAATGTAAGTTACTTTATGGCTCGAAATGGCTTCATGTTGGAGGAGACGTATGGTACGTTCGTTCTACATGTATTAGGGGGTGGCAGGGGTTCTAAACTCACCGTAGTACCAAAGGCTGGATAAAGACCATGAGGTCAAAGATGAATTTCAATAATGAACCGACCAGGAACAGAGGACCAAATGTCTTCACCAGGGCCTTTACCAGTGATGCATGCTTCTGACTTCCTAAGAAATCGTCAGTTTGATGGAGAACAGCTTCTCCAATGCTACTAGTCTCTGGGTCATCATTCCCCTGGTAAATTTCATGTTTCCTCTTCATCATTCCACTGCCGTCTTCCTCCAAACTGACCATCAATACATTGGGGTGACCATCTCCACCTTTGGGCTTCTTGGTCTTGTGAAACAATGCTATGGCTCTATAAAAGAAATTGTTTGTTTAGTAACTGTAATTTAGTACAAGTATGTTATCTCAATTGTTGTTCTTCAACATACATCTATCAGATGCACATCCGACAGGTAGAGTCAGCCAGAATTGTCAGCCATGGGTGAGGGGTCAGTCGATAACTCTCATTCACTAATCATGTATCAGCACATTCAAATGCACTAATAGGGGTGAAGGGTCAGCTAAAAACTCTCATTCACAAAAAATGTATGAGCATATTCAAGTATACTAATAGGGGTGAGGAGTCAGTTGATAACTATCATTCAACCAATCAAGTATGAACATACTCAGGTACACTAATAGGGTGAAGGGTCAGCTTATAACTGTCATTCACCAATCCTGTATGAGCATATACCCTGTTTAACTGGCATCGGCCTGTCAAATGCTAATTTGAATATGGACAACATAACTATGACAAGAATTAAATATTGGATTCAGTAACTACAATGTCAAAAGTAATTAAACCCTCACTTGTTTTTTTCAGTCTTCCAGTTTTTCCTAAATTTTGGGACCACAGTGCCTGCTTTGTCCCGGTCCTGTAAAGACCACAGGTCTGCTGTCTCCAGAGGTTTCTTATAGCCGAGAGATATCATACTAGAAAGAGAGAACATAGGTAGGGTTGTTATATATTTATTTTTATCAATAGCTTAGATGCAATATACAAAACGAATTCCTTCCTGGCCTAGTGGAAAATTTATGTGTGTATATACATGTATATATATATATTATATACATACATATACATATATACACATAGATATCGCTCTATACCAGGGGTTCTTAACGTCAGGCGATCCCAACCAGCTCACAGAAAAAATCAGGCTGAAAATGCATATAATGCAAGTGTTTTAATCGTCCATGTGCCACACAAGTTACTAACCTAGGCCCGAAGGTTGAACTGCACGGAAAGCAGTTTTAAAAACAAGTGCCACAGAAAGTTACAGCGAAGCGATGTTATAAAATGTAACTTGGTCATATGTGTAATTATTACCTCGTAAACCACCAAAATGTCAGCCTGGATACGAATGATGCAGATACTTCTGGACACACGTTCTGTAAAATGAAAAAAAAACATACAGATGCTCGGTCAGCGTACCACAGGCTGTACGGTACAACTAGCAGCACACGATAGCCCAAATATTGAGCAACACCGGGCCGACATCGAGTAACTGACTCACAGCTGCAGTCACAGCTGCAGTCACAGGTGCAGTAAAAGGTTGTCGTAGCGACTAGGCATTTATGCTGCTGCTACGCACTGCTATTAACGAAAAATTATTTGATTGGATTCGAATCTACACAATCAGACAATTTGAATGATTCTACATCTGATTGGATTCTCAACTCACATTCAGACAATTTAATTATATATCCCCCCCCAATCAAGTCTCAGGTAGCTTTAATTTGCTTGGCATGTTGAGGTAATTTGTTTTAAACAGAAAGGAGTGGGTAAGCTAGGTTGGGCCAATGGAGGGCTGAGGCTGACCTGAGGACTGAGGACGAACAGCATGTATACCTACAGGTTAATAATATACCACACACAGAGATCCCAAATTTACCCACCAGGCCTTGGACTATCGGAGCATAAAATGGTTTGTCGTCCACGAAGGCCGAGAGTACAGCAGCTATGACCAGCAGCAGTGAGTAGACGAAGAATGTGATGTAGTGGAACAGGTCTTCGCCATCCTATCAAAGGAAAAGAAGCATTAAATGAGAATGGTTGGTGGCCAGGGAGAGGTATGAAGTGCGGAAATCTATTCCTGACCACTTTAACAGCCAGCCCTGTAGAGTACATACACCAATTCATGGATGTAGCCTCCAGGGCTTCCTAGCTTGGTTATGCACGATGCAATCTGGCACGTGGGAGTGCAAAATTTGGGATATGCAGCGCAGTGTCGAGGTCCACGTGAACCAGTCAGAATGTGTTCGTTACTAGCTCTGGCCAGACAGCTGAGAACTAATCTGCGGTACATTCACAGACCGCTTGGCAGTTTAAGGGTTACTGGCAAATATGATTTAAATGTACAGCCAAGGCAGTCAAGTTTTGATCGATCTATTTATAGTCTTTGATAGCTACCACTAGAATACCAGTGATAGCAGCACACCTAAGTATTAGTTCACCAGTATACAATGAGCAATCAAAGATATAGCAGCAGTTTCCTTGACAGTTGCCTAAACGTTGCGGTGGCGAATAAAGGATGAGAGTTTGATAAACTTTGTATAAATATACATACTGTTTTACAGACTATTTTTAAAGAGGCACATGATCTAATTTGAAGGATGAGAGTTTGACAAACTTTGTATATATATATATATACATACGGTTTTACAGACTGTTTTTAAAGAAGCACATGATCTAATATGAAGCCTTGAAGTTATAAAGTTAGACCAGAGTTAGCAAAGATTAGCTACTTTAAGGACCTCTATTATCAAGTACATTCATCTTACAACTGTTACCTGTCCACCTCAAACAGCCTTTGACCTCCACAAAAACAGTTCTAAGAGTACCCACTAAGGTGGACCTACATACTGAATAACAAGTTTGACCTAGCTATAACTTTGGACTTGTGATTGTTACGAGGGTTCCACACTTTGACAACTGTTTGCCCTGGATTGACCACTGCTCTCCACGAAAAACCATAGAGCTCATGTATTCACCAATGTGCATCTACGACAACTTGTGACGTTGGACCAAGCTGAACTTTTGACCTCTGTTGACCTCAACTGAACATTGACCTCAACCACAAACAATAGGATATTTGTACTCGCCTAAACGGGTTGAAAATCCCTGGTAGCTAGCAAGTTATACAATGTACTAGAAATCACCTCACCTGTTCTGATGCGTTGATACATTTCGACCAAAACTCAAACAGGGAACAGACGATGCTGATGACCCAAAAAAAGAACAAAGGAGCGGACGAACGCACCCCTCGCAGACGCTCCAGTTGTACCAATGAGAAGGCTAGCACCTACGGAGGGAGAGGAAGATATACATCACCTGAAACTTAAATCATAAGTGACTCAGCTTGAACTGAGCCCATGTAGATGACATCCATTCACCTAAAATTGGCTTTAAATTAGAGACCATCATATCTTGTACAAAACACCAATAAAGGGTACATGTACGATATGGCCTACTACTGAGATATTAACAAGGCCGCAAAACTGAAGGTTCCGACGCCTACATACAGGACTGGTACATATATTATAATGTATGTATTCCCACCCATCTCTTTGTCAAGAAAACAACATTCACGGCTCTCTGAATAGGGCCTCTTCGATGTTTTATTTCGTTTCAAGTCTATAGTCACTCCATGCAACATTACGTTATCTATTCCAAATTTGTCAATATACCAAATCGTCACCAGCCGACCACCACCTGCAAGAAGTGAAAGATCCACTTTCCACATAATTCCCGACCAGGGTAAAGTAGGAACTTTGTAATTCTTCTCAAATTTAGGTAACCATAATACTTTTTGAATTAGTCTTTATAATACTAACATCAAAATATATAATATATAACATAAAATATAATATCTTATAATATAATATCTCAGTCATGAGTCACTTCTATCCCACTCCCTCACCTACAAAGCCTCCTATTCCTCCCCAACATAGCACACTCTACTATAATGGACTTGCTTACTTACTGTCAGACTGAGTAAATTCCAAGAGGGGTTCAGTAGGTGTGTATAACCATAGAAGATATTGCAGCATACTTCATAGCAGGATACTTCGATATATTGGTAATTATTTAATCAAATTAAAAATCTTAAATTGAAATTTCGAACTCCCACATACACAACAATTAATGCAATAAACGGACCAGGTACCAAGTTTGGACAATAAATGAATATTACGTTGGATTATTTTTATCTCTCACTAACACACAATCACAGGAGGGAAATATTAACCCTGCCATTGTGTAATTACCTCTTGACCCTTGTGGAATCATTCAAAATTAGCTCAGTTAGTTAGTTAGTTAGGCTCCGCAATTGTGCAATCATAGCAGACTACTGACGCATAGCCAATAGCAAAATAATTCAGTATGTTGGTCAAAGAGTCAAATTAAAAATTAAAATTCTGAAAATAAATTAGGTAACTTTGGATAAACTTTTCTGTCACTACCTCTTTGTTTGCAGACCGTTCATTTTCCAATTCACATACACAGCACTTAATCCACTAAATAAACCAAATTCTGAAAATAAATTAGGTAACTTTGGATAAACTTTTCTGTCACTACCTCTTTGTTTGCAGACCGTTCATTTTCCAAAACATTTCCAGGTATTCTTTACATGTTGGTAGAATACTTACCATCGTCAGTGCAGTAATGGTTGGTGTGACAACAAAGACCAGAGGCAGGCCCCCGTCTGTCTGGACCAGCCCTGCGATGCCCTTAATGACATCCAGGATGGGAAGAAGGATGAGCAATAATCCAACGAACTGCAGGCAGAGAGGAATGTGAGACTAAATGATAAAATTAAACTGAAATCACAGCACAAATCACACAAGAAGATACGCTTAATATGTTTCATGGAGAGAGTTACAAAATTGGAAAAAGTTCTTTCTAATGTAGATATCCTGTAATGTCGATTAAGTGTAACAGACACACAGGATTTAACTTCCGGAGAAAGTGAGAAATCACAGCGAGGGAAATAAAAAAATAACAATTTCCAAAGAACACAAATTTTAATGCAAGTTAAATTCAGGTCAAACCGTTTCCTGATGTTGGATAACCAACTGCTCAGAATACCACAAAATAAAAGGTTTATAACGTTCATTCATAAACCCTTATTCACAATGCTGCAATATGACTGGTCGGGAAGCCATTAATGAACGGCCTCCAATCGAGTACGGAGGACCGACCGGCTAAGCTCATACAGTGGCCAGTTTAGCAGATTTGTGTAATTAATTTACAATTCACACTTTTGACTTATAGCAGAAAATATACAGGCATCTTGGAATTCATGACGAGGCCACAAGGGAGCCACTATAACAGTCATGGCTGCATTGCATTCCCCAATATCTGTGAGAACTCTGTGAATCCGGCACTACGATTTAAAAGGACTAAGGTCCATTGAAGGGAGTATGCATTTCCTCCATGCCTGCAGGTGGAATCACCTTGGGCAGAATGTTGGTAGACGAGTATTGTTCACCGCTTCGGGAAAGTTTAATATAGTTGGTTTCCTGAATCTGATGTGGGCTGCCCAAACTTGAGAGAGAGATGCCACTTGTTTTAATGGCACAACTTTTGGCCACAAATTGCCAAAGACACCAACATAAAATAGTAACGATATGAGATATGCAGGTTTAATCAGCTTTAAAGTTTATTTTATTACACAGACTAATGTATTGCTTAAAAACTCATTTTGATATAGTGGATATTACACTGTTCGTGTCCTCGGTAGACACAAATCGTATGCAATTATTTACAAATTTCTCAATCAACAAAACAGACCTGAGATTGTGACCGAGTCTTTATTCATAAACCTAGTTAGCCATAGCTAATCCCCTCCCCCGACTCCCTCGAACATAATCATAACAACACGTAAAAGCAGGTACATGGATCATAAAATGGCAAGGGACAAAATGAACTGAAATTTTAAAGTTTTAAGGAATGGTTTAAAGGGCTTAACGTAAGAAAACTAAAACAAATTTACATATCTAAAAGAGTATAAAAATCTTAGATAGAATCTTCAAAGCACGCTTAAAGTGGTCGATTGATGGTTGGAGCCGTGTTTACATTAATAGGTGTAGCATTCCAAATAGCTTTACACCAGCATAGGGAAACCTCATTTTATACGGATTCAGTCCTGCCCCGGTCGAAGTGGATAATTGCCTTTTACTATGTCTGCACCTGAAGACAAACACCGACCTTTTGTTCAGCCAGGTTTTCGTTTTCAGCTTTACGAATGGTGAACTTCACTTCTAAACAAAGACCACAATGGACCCACAGGCAGAATTCCTTACAGATGAATGTTTCAAAATATTCCATTTAATTTAAATTAATTCAATTAATTTTGGTGTTCCTTCTTTTTAGAGACCATACGTTTGCTTAGATAAATTTCAGATTCCTTTTTCATAAGCTGAATCATCGAAGGACTTCACACAATCATTACGTATCGCGTTTTGAATCGAGCCCGCCTTGTCGTGCCAATATAGGTCTTTGACGAGTCGCAAGCCGCGACGACAGCCGAATCGAAAATCGACATCTTCACAATTCGGCAAGAACCTGACAAGGGGCATTCAGGTTTATTACGGTTTATCATTACCGATACCCGTCTCTGTTTAGCAATCTGCTATTATGATGATCGGGATACTGAACTAAACTACTTTAACCACATGAGCCTACCAATTCAGTTACCAGTTTCACTCAGTGTTCGATTTCCCCTGTATCGCATAGCAAAATGCGAACCAAAACAGCAACTTCGCGACTCGTCTCACAAGGTTGCACAAGGTGCGATGCAAAATAAATGCAGGCATACGCTTATATCGATCTATCAAAATCTTGATAAAAGATATGTGTACAGTTCAGCAACTAACCGCATTGTTAGCAGTAATCCATATAGCCATGAAACATAACTTTCTAAAAGAAATATTGTTCTTGTAGTGTAAATCTTCAATGTGAAATAGGTTAGCCTACCAGTATGACCTAACGCTAAATTTCGCATATTGTTAACAGTTCGGTACACACACTGCAATGCTAACTTGTATTAGTAAATATGCACCACATAACTGGGAGAAAAAAGAACACCGGTACACAGGAGTGCATAAACATTTCAGTGACGAACCGATATTTATTTTTCCTGCTGGGGAGTTTGTTCGTACAATCGTAAAATGCCAACAAAAAAAACGCCAAAAAAAAAATGCCAAAAAAAGCAGCAGTCAATGAATAAATAT
>JAODAG010191140.1:0-13996 GCA_027574785.1 Orphnurgus asper | reverse complement strand
CCCCCCCCCCCCCCCCCCCCCCCCCCCCCCCCCCCCCCCCCCCCCCCCCCCCCCCCCCCCCCCCCCCCCCCCCGGCTCAATATTACACGGAGTGGTTTATTTACCAGATCCAGTCCGCGCAATATCCACAATATTTACCTCAGACCCTACATGCAATTTGACCTAGGCATATGTGTGTTTTATTCAAGGTTATTGCACAATGTGAGGACCTTAAATTAAGTAACTTGAGTATAGCAGTCAATACTAGTATAGGCCCTGAAAACAATACGAAGTACTAAGTACACCTCTAACTGCAGTAGTTTTAAATATTACCTCACAAACTGTAAGCTGCAAAGGATTCGTCTTTTCAAAAAGTACCGTACCTCACCAAAGTGTTCATCTTTGGATTGCATCGCCACAGAGGGTATCGTGCGGGAGAGTCCGTGTATTCATAATAGGCGGGAGTAAACCCCCGGGCCGCCGGCCATCCTAAGATGTATCGATGGTCATGTATGCCAACAAAAAGCAAAAAGCCAATACAAACATGTATACGGCACCCACTCACCGAGGCAAACGTCGTTCAGATAGTTACTTCAAAATCTAGTATCTGGTGGACTACCGAGACCTCGAACAAAGTGTAACATATGCATACACATGACTACAGTTGTATAGGCTATGAGTGCTTCTAATTCGGCGCTAATCAAACTACCGAGTACACTAATCATACTGACTATTGCACCGTGTAGTGTTAGCTATACTTATTCTTAACTGCTGTCTACTATTTCAGTTCTGGACTATCCCACATTCTTTAGGGAATAAGTGAGTGTGTATTTTTTAATGACGATAAACCAACCGAGTATTAAAACAGCTAAAATCCGAGCACATGCTGCAGCCGAGCAAAAGAAATGGAAATACCGCAGAAACCTCCGAGATTGCAATCTTGATGAATTTGTGCGACCCGAGACAAAGTCCACTAATTATGAAAACATGCAAGTCGATGAAGTGTAGAGTGATTTACATTTACTTGAACACACATATGTATGCACGCACACGCGTATCCGTTAATTATTCAATCATATCATGCGCTGTTTATCTCTGACTTATATACTGGTTACGGATTTAATCTGATTATCATAATGTAAACATATACAACCGTGTACGCCACACAAGCCTACACAGAATGTCTATTAAACGCATTGGAACTTCGAGGCCAACAGTATAGTATGTCAGTGACCTGGGAATAATATGTAAGTGACCCGGGTGGCCATATGACGAAAATAAACCAAAAATTGTGGGTATAGGAATTGTTCATTATAGGCTACCTACATTACTGTGGTTCAAGGCAATAAATCAATAACCGCTTCTGATCTGTTCATTACTTTGGGTCAGATTATCAGACCATATATTTTCACATACAATAACTACACGTCATTGTTTAAGTTCAATTGTAACCACAACAAAAACGCATAATAGATTATATTGATGTATACATGAAATGTAGAGGGACCACAAGCAGTGCTTTTCGGAGCAGGGTTGCCGGCCGCCCGAAACTTACAGAGACGAGGTGGTCCCTCATTTGCCCAGAATATAGAAAATAGAAACAAAAATAAAAGTAGTAATATGTATTAAATAAACTTATCTCTGTGCAACTTATTGGATCGATATACTTAAATAGGCATTGCTACAATTGAGTGAGTATACTATGACATATAATATTAAAAGGAATGCCTCCAGGAGTTTCGCTAACACATTGAAATAAGAGTCTAAGTTGGGGCCTTGATATATGATAAATAACCAAAGCTTTAAATTAAAGATGTCTGAAGTGAAACCACTTAAATGAACTGCATATAATATAGAATGTGGCATTGTATAGTACAAAGTGTAAATTAGGTTCAGTGACCAATTGAGTTATGATTAATTTGAACTATTGGCCTAGTGTCACACATCAATCAGCACATGTACATCTGAAAGGCAAGACATTTTGGTAGTTAATACATGTCAATCATAATAACGTAATTCGACCTCGTGATTTTAGGGGTACATGTAGTTCAATTACATACCTAACATGTTGGAAAAGTTTAAACTATTTGTAAAAATAAAAATCACTATCAACTGTAGCTTGGGTATTTTCGTCCATGTACATTGTATGATATACATGATACACAGTCAATCATTTGGATGTTACTCATCGTTGCAGAATAACTGAAAATCTATGTGCCGGACCATATTGTATACTTTATTATTGTATACTTGTATATAAATCTAAAACACTAAGAACATTTTAATAGAGGACCTAATTCCAAATCCTTGCGTGAAATGGAAGAGGGTACAATATATTTTTAAAATCGATTCTCTGGTAGGGTTAGTTACCCAAAATTATGAAATCCTTAGCATACGCTAACTGAGGACGCCTTGGTGCATAATTAGCCAAACTGAAAGGCTGCGGTGTTAACATACTGAAACCCTCGCTACGAAATCATGTCAACGCGCGCACACATATAATGCTTACAGTGCTACAACAAGGAACAGCATTTGTCTTTTTGTATATATATAAATACATGTAATATTGCAAAACATGTGTTTGTATCACTGTGCATATGCTACATTGTCAAGTAAGGTAAATGCAATAACTCGTTAGGATGCAGAGGTGTAGGCTATGTCTTAGTTGGCCGCTTCATAGATGCCCCACAATGAGTAGACTACCTATGGATTAACCACATATAGTGAGTACACATTAAATTCATAATTTGTTATGAGTGGCCCAGTAGCTTACTATTCCATAATGTAGTCAACAGAGGAGCCCTATAGTATTGCGGACGATTGCATGAATATTTAGCTTGGCCAAATGAAACTTGATATAGCCATTTATAGTTTAACCATGCAAACTTATTAATATCACTTGGGGCAATAACATATGGAAAGGCGGTGGGGGCCGCATTCCTGATATAATTATTGTGCAACAGGGTAATTTTTCTAGGCACAGGTTCACAAAGATGCCTCAGGCTGATAAGTTTATTATTTTTTACATAGCCTATCATTAGTCCGTTAAGACCGAGAGCGCCTAGCCTACGCAGCTAGGTTATGTGCAGGCAACACAACTTTAGGTGCAGCTTTCCCGAGAGGGATGTTTGAAAGATCAGCGATTTCCGCACTGGTGCTAAGTAATGGGGATTTTTCAGATATTTTACATTGCATTTATGCAGTACGCATGTGATAGGCCTACATGTAGGTAACTTTAGATGATGGGATTCGTACTATGATAACCACATGAACCAAACATGCTATGGCGCGTTAGTGATAACACCTGAACATTGTTTCAAAGAAAAAGCTTGTTTAAAGCCAATGTTCTTCCACGATTATAAAGATGTTTAACGGATATTGGTAGAATTTAGGGTTTTTGTGGTTCAGGATCCTTTATGAGGACATATTATCCTTATTATCTATACTATACTATGTTTCGTAGCCACTACTACTATATACTAGTTGTCTCGACATGCACATGTTTGAGGTCAGTGGTGTACCTAAAGTACATTACTGACCTCTTCTCGTTTAGTGCAAACTGTTCCATTCAGAGTCGTTTCGCTTAAACGACCTAATATACCGACCGCATCGATAGTTACAATCCGAGGACGGCGATGTCCTGTTGCAACTGTAAGGCGGTCTTGCATTCGTTTACTTGGTGCGTGTGACTAATTTACTACATTTGCACTGTTAATATTATATTGAAATTGCCTAGTAAACGTACATCACGTTTCTTACTAATTAGGTTAAGGACATCAGCGATTCAGTTTTCAACGGTGGAGGAAATGTTTGCTTCTGCTCACTAAACAAGAATTAATTACCTTCTTTAAGTTTAATGAGGAAATGGAGCCTTTCGACACGCAACCCGCTCTACCTTGTAATATATAACGATGGGGTTTTTTTTGGTGCAAATGTTGACTGTATACTAACGTTATATGTGCAGACCTACGGAGTATAACACTAGGACAAGAAACTAGCCCCGAGATCATTGGGTTTGATTAACTCACCTGTTGACGCTGTAGTACGGCCGCGTCCAAATAACACACACTTGGGACTGCTGTACTAGTGTCCTATACCCGCATACATCGATCTGAGTGTGACGCTAGTATTGACGCTAGTATAGTTCAAACTATGGACCTTAACTACGCCGCCTTCACAGATCATAGCTAAACTTATTGTTGATAAGGATGGTACTCAATTAAGAGCACTTCACAAAGTACCCTGACAAGGCAGAATATAATGTAAATGATATGACGAGTTAATTATTATCACGGGGACGAGGGTTAAAGACAATTTCTGTGAAGTTTGGGATATTATATCAGTTTCAGAACGAACAAAGGTAAAGTTTAAACTGGTACTGCAGGACTGTAAGATAGGCGCGATGATACAAAGGAATTTGTTATTAACCGAAGTATTTTGTTTGCATTCTGTGGTAATTCTGACGACTCATGACTAATTTGTCTTACTAAATTCGCAAACGAGCGAAACAAGTTGGCGAGCCAGTAAACGTATGCGGTTAATTTATGAATTACGCGAGGTGGACAATGTTGTCGAGAGATCGAAGAATCCTTCATGCATATAAGCTCACGTAGGCCTACTGTTATACGTTTTTTCTCTTTAAAAGTTACAAGTTAAACACATTTTTAAGTGCGCAATCAACTGTTCCACCCACCCACACAAAAAGACGATAAAAAACATGATTTCAAAGACCATGGGCCATACGCAATGTATGGTAACCATCCAGCATTTTTCGGTAGGGCGTTTACAAGCAAAGTGCCGCTCGTAAACACACCAAAGCCAAAGCGATAAAACGCTGTCGATGTGTGGTGCCACAGCCCAACTTTACATGCAAAACATTTGGTTCCCCCTCCAGGTCTGCATCATTGTGCACCAGCATCCTCCCCCTTGACCTCAGGGTACCTTTTTTTTAAGAAGCTTACAATATGAATTGAGTGTCAGGAGATTACAATATGAAGAGTTGAGTGTCAGGAGATTGCACTGTGAGAAGTTGAGTGTCAGGAGATTACAACATGAGTAGAGGTGTTCAGAGCTTAGGCCTACACGATGAGGAGTTGGGTGTCAGGAGATTACAATGTGAGGAGTTGAGTGTCAGGAGATTACAATATGAAGAGTTGAGTGTGATTACAATATGAGTAAAGATGTCAGGAGATCACAATATGAGGAGTTGAGTTTCAGGAGATTACAATGTGAGAAGTTGAGTGTCAGGAGATTACAATGTGAGGAGTTGAGTGTGATTACAATATGAGTAAAGATGTCAGGAGATCACAATATGAGTTGAGTGTCAGGAGATTACACTATGAGGAGTTGGGAGTGTCAGGAGATTACACTATGAGGAGTTGAGGTGTCAAGAGATTACACTATGAGGAGTTGAGTGTCAGGAGATTACAATATGAGGACATCAGACGTTGCAATAATGGGTTGTGACGTGCCAGGTCTGGGCGAGCCCATGTGCTAAGAAATTAATTGATGAGTTTACGGGAATTAACTCACAGGGCTTAGCAAGACCGCTTATTATATTTTGAAAAGTTCCAATAATAATAAAGACAGAAATGAATTCTTTATTTTATTACAGCAATTTTGGGAACTCTTCCTTGAAAGATGGTTGCTTTACATTCTTTCATCTCTGCTATACAAATCCATAAAACAGCCCCAACCCAATGCCATTGGGGAATTTAAAAGAGCATCCTGGCTGAGATTACTCTAATTACAATACATCTAATCGTCTTGACAATAACAATGTGCAGTGACCTTTGTCACCAAGGCTGCAGATGCAGGTAGGCTGTGGCTCTTGTTTGCTTTATGAATTAGTGCAGCCCTTGAAGAGGTTATAGCTAACTTGTTTGCTGGTGAAATTTGTTTCTGTGACTTCGGATTTACTGTAAAACGAGGGGAATGTTCCCGGAATGGCTTAAAGTTCTGGACTCCCAAATTGTAATCATGATTATGGCCAATTACGACTACCAGCAGCAAGTTAGCATACGAAACTAAACTGTAGCCACTATTGAAATAAAACAACAGTATAAAAAAAAAAATATTCAAATACAATTTGATTCTGCACTTTCCAAATAAAGCTGAAGGTTGAATTGCTGAGAAAAGACTGGATGACTCCCGGACTGTAAAGTTGTCCCCCTTTTAGTTAAATGCGCTTATTTCCCTGTTATTTTGGCACCGTATGGGGAGGGCGCAGCCTCTCCCCTCCTCCCCCTCTCTCTTTGCACCCCTCTCTCTCTCTTTGCAACCCTCTCTCCCTAGCTAAGAGTTTCGTCCAGGCTATGGCTTTCAGATATACTAACTGTACTAGCGATACCATCGATAAGATAACCCAATGATCCACGACTCCTTGGTTATATTAGACACAACATACTTTACCAGTCGCATGACTGGCTGATGGTACATTCTCCAACTTGACTGTTAAACATACATGATCCTTCCTGCCATAATATCATATATAAGGCACACATTGCTTACCGGTTAGCAGTATAATAGGGATAGAACTTTACACATGTGGTAGCTATTCCCGATGCGACGTACGTATAGTCATATATGCCCAATTTTCAACTTTATGGTCAAGGTACTTTAGCTAATATGTTTGGTTGGGTGTACCATTGCAATGTTTGCATTATTTATTGCATAAAGAGAGCAAAATGTAGTTGGTGCAAAGAGAGTATAATGTTCATTAGGAATCATTTCCAGTGATGTTCGCAAACATTTGTGATATATTTACAATAATTACTCGCCACACCCCCTCCCCGGCATTGTGCTTTTCAACCAGAGGTCAAGTTACAGTACGGTAACAATGTAACTTTGATTCCCTCTTTAATCGTCCGATGAGTAGATAATTTGAGGATCACACTTTGCAAATCAAGAGATTTAAATCAGAGAGGGAAGAGAGAGAAAGGGGGGGGGGAGGAAAAACCTGATTGTTACATATATTTAATTCCTGGCAATGTCGGTGAGAGCCGCAGCTAGGGGCCGATATCGTGGCAATGCATCCAAGTCTAACTGATCTTGATCAGGGCAATTTTGATTATTTTGATTATATGCTAAAATTAAAATAAATAAATAAAAAAACCCTCAAGGCACCATATCATTCAATGGTTCCTCCCTCTATGGTCCCCGGTCAATCACTCTCGGAGCCATCACTGATGACCCCTTTCAGATTCCTAAACGGGTCCTCCTTCGGGCTACTCTCATTTTCGTCCGAGGATGACGCCGCCGGTGGCAGCAGCTTTCTCTTCTTCCTGGCCCCCTGATTGTAACGGCTACGTACGTTGCGTCTCTTTGTCCTGCCTGTGGAGAAGCGGAAGCTTGCTTGCAGTCGCTAAGTTTGTCAAATTAATCAACTGTTAATTACCAACTGTCGATATGACACCCTCATCCTCTTCATGAATTGAAATAATTACCTTGATGAAGATAACTTCATTGGTCATGATATACCTCTCAAGCTAAGGGTATGATACCCACTCTAAAAGTGGAAGAGAGCAAACATATACCTCAAGAACATGCAGACATACAAGTGGGAAAAGTGACTCGACGTCTTTCCAAAACCACGGCAGACCAACTCTCGGAAATGTTCTTTGGACTTCCTCCTACATCGACGTATGGCAACTTCAAGAGCATTTTCCTGACGATGAAGGAAAGGGCGCACCTCTTCCGGGGGATTATATGGGATTATATCAATTTTCGAACCTCCCCCCCAAAAAAAAAAACACCTGGAACCAAATATTTTATTTCGGCCAGCGAAGAGTGCGCCACGTGCAGGAGAAAACATTTGAAATTTGTTGATCTGCCCTATACCCTTGCAGACTCTGTCAGAGAGATAATCTCCCACAGGGCGACTACCGTTGATGTGTTCTCTCTCAATACAAATATTCCAAACGAAGAAGGCATATCTGCTTGTAAGTCCCCTTCAACCAATTTGGGGGCAAAAGCCTAAACCTTGAAAGATCTTGGTGTCTAATTCTGACAAAACACAGAATATAAAAATTCAGTGTTCTTCGTGATCTCCAATTCATGGCACAGCGATGGGAACCAAAAGACGGTTCCATCGTTCGCTGATCTGTTCACGGGGCAACATCGATTACAAAATCTTATCTCGACAAACTTTGAAAGAGAAAAATTTGGATTTCATTCACTGACGATACATCACCATTGGCGATTATATGGCGTCAGTTCGCAAACTCACGGAGAAAATGCAGAAGGCCTGAAGGTCCCATACCATGCCACATCCACCTAATATTTCCCTCCAGAGTTGTGGTACCCACAGTAGTAATTTCAGAACCGAGGATCGACCATGTCGTCGAGTGGATACCAAGGTGCATGTTACGCCTATCAACAATTTCTCAGGAAAATTCAACGTTTAATTGTGGAGATAATGACATTTGTCAAGAAGTTCACATTAGCCCTGCCCACTCATTAACATACATACAAGTCACAGCAAAAACAAAAGAGGGATCACCTACTTTTGTTATTGTGTTTATAATCTCAAACGTTGCATAACACACATTTACTCAAACACTTAGTTGACTGCATTTAGGAATATTGGAACAGAAAAACACGAGTCGAGGAATTACTACATCGAGGAGTGTATAGTCACAATTAGTCTCTTTAACAAGATGTTTAACTCCGGGAACACCATCTCTGTCCAACTTCAAGTAACTGTTAAAAACAGTTTAATTGAGCTGTAAACACGATTGCTGACACTTAAAGCTTTCACAATGTCAAGAAGTGACTGTCCAGTTTGTACTGAGGAGAAAGGGATAATAAAAACAAAGACTGGCTGCCAAGTTCAGAGGCTGAGATTCGTACAAGTTGTAACAAGTTAGGTGGTGTTTTTTTCTGCTGACCAAATTCCCTTGTCGCTTCTTATTCAACATTTGTTACCACCCGGCAAACAAATCCAGGAATCTGCTGGCAGAAAGTCATTCCCAAAACGAAAGAAAGAAAAAACAGATGAACATATAGTTTACCCATTGATGGAGACTGCTCGATAATATTCTTTTGATCCAAGGATTTAAATTCTTCTTCATCCTCAAAGTTTTCCTTCCATCTTTTGCATTTAGCAATAGTCACTTCACCTGCATATTAAAAAGGAAAAAGAAAACAAAAAAACTGTTATTATAATATAGAGTTGCTGTTTCCTCATAGAACAATCCTCTACCCTTGAGTAAATCTTTAGCGGTTTATCGAAGCGCGATGAAAGGGTGGTATCGTTTCGGTGCATCAGCCAGACCTGCTGGTGGCCCGTGTACAGGGCTTAAGTAGTATTCGTGGCCGCTCTTCGACTGCAGGAATATAGGGTCGGTCAGTCCGGACGTGATTTTCGTTTTATGTTTCTTTTGTATTTATACTACAGATTTCGTTGGGACATGCGCCTAGTAATTATCCATAGACTTTTTACGACACAAATGGGGAGCAGTTTTCAAAAGGTTGTTGAGTAATAAACCATGAAGAGTTTAGTCAAATGCATGATCTTTCACATGCAATACTGTTTTGGCCAAGTGTGTATAAAGCAGGTTCCGTTACTAGCCTACATCACCATTATTGGACAAATGAGGCATATTGACTTTTGATTACTGAAGGAGACCGACCGGTTCCTGTCGGCAGCAAAATTAATTCCTGCACACTCAACGGGAGGATGAAAAGACCGAGAAACCATGAGTTAGTCATTCATGGTGCCTGCATTAACTTACCTTTAACACCAATCGCCCTCAGTTCCTGCTTCAATTGTTTCACCTTTTCATTAACTGATGAGCAATCCTGGAACATTTTCTTATAATTCTTTCTCTTTCCACAAGTCCAAATACACTTTTTCAAGTATACTATCTTTGAGTTTTCTTCCTTTTGAAAGACCGAAGTAAAAATTACAAGACATGAATATTTAGTGTGAGTGTTTTAAAGTTTTAAAAGAATTATACTGTACCATGTAGAGAGAATTCTACTGTACTGTAATTACAGGTAACTACTATATAGAATTCTACTGTATTGTTAACCACTAGAGAGAATTCTACTTGTACCATTAGCCACAAAATACAATTCTGCTGTACCACTACAGAGAATTCAACAGTACCGATTAACACCATAGCAATAATTATATTGTACCTTTATAACATTAACCACAAAATACAATTCTGCTGTACCACTACAGAGAATTCAACAGTACCGATTAATTTAACACTATAGCAATAATTATATTGTACCTTTATAACATAGAATTAAACTATAAACAGTAACCAATACGGCACCTTTAACTATACTGTTACATTAAATCACTACAGAGAACTATACGGTACCAATAACCACTAAAGAGAATTATATTGTATCATCATGCACTAAATAATTGCACAATACAATTTCAACTACTACACTAAATATAATTCTACTGTACATAACCATTAAAGACAATTCTACCATATTGCCACTGAAGTCCAACCTTTTCAGAATTGTGTGTGCGGACAGGATAATTCGCAGAAGTACGACTCAAACTATCGGGGCTATTGGGTTGGGGTTATTGAAGGAGTTTAACAGTGTTATTTTTACTTTTCATCTCAGTTGAGAACACCTTGTAGAACACCTCATAGTCAAGAATGTGGTATAGTTGTACTACATGTGAGTACAGTTGGGAATTTATAAATTTTCCAACTGTATTAAATCCTATGGTATATGGTATAAAGCTAACCTGGTCAGGCACAACTCCTCACAAAGAATAAATAATGTAAATGCACACCATTGGTGTAAGCTATAGTCAACCGATTCTTAAACTGAATAAATGAGAAAGCATGCCATGGTAATAAAGCTAACCTGCACCTCCTCATGCACTCTGAATAAATGAGAATGTAACCTGGTCACAACTCCGAGAATAACCTGGTCATAACTCCTCAAACTGAATAAATGAGAATAATGTGGTCACAACTCGTCACTTTGAACAAACGAGAATAACCTGGTCACAACTCCTCACTCTGAATAAATGTGAATTTCAGCACACCATGGTATAAAGCTACGTGGTCTCAACCGATCCTTAAACCGAATGAGAAAGCAAGCCATGTTATAAAGCTAGCCCGGTCAAGACTGATATTGAATAACCAGGTCACGACTCACCACAATCTTCTTTGACCCTCCTTTACTCTTATTCTCCTTCTCTGATTTGACGCTTTCGTCACTCGTTTCCCTTTTCCGTTTAGCTTTGACGTTTACCTGAAACGAAGAAATGTCGAAGGCCTCATCAACTCTATCGTCTGCAGTATGTATATGTACAAGAAGCATGTATATAGAGTTAACTAAAATAGTACTGTACTATTACAACTATAATTAACAGCATGTTACAGTGGTACGTATATAACCACATATTATATTTCCACATCCAGGAGTAAGTTACTACTTACCAAGTTGGACTAAACCAAGTTGGACTTCAATGTGGTATCTATATATCAAACTTATGGAGTTTGACCCCTGCAACTAGAGCAACAATATATTGCAGTCTGCAGCAATATACAGCATTGATGAAACTTCTTGTTTCATATGCGTGCATTGTATTTAAAAAAACGATTTGGTGCAGGTGCTACAATCTTTTCCAACTAATGAATGCATAGAATCATTCGAGGACCCTTGACCTAAATTCCTGACCATCCAATATTGCCCAAACTGTTATGTAAATGGACATAGCAGTACTGACTAATGGTTTGAAGTCCATCTGATACAGCATGCATAGAAGGAATTTGCAGGATCCGTTCGTTGCGGGATCCGTTCGTTGCGTTACCCTATATCCTCTGTACATCCTTACTAACACATGACAAGACACGTTTGAAAGTACTGTCAATACAAGCCTAACACACATTTGCTACGTGACATGAACGACCTAGCTGTTACAAAAAACCGGCAGTACGTTTCTGTGTTTAATTTATATCATCGCAAAAGTTTACTGTATAGCCTACACACAAGTGTATAAACCTACACAAGTACCATTCTCCAATGCACTTCTTCTTCAATTATTATCACCATGCACTGCCATATCCCTCAAGATACCGACTACAATATAGGCTTCTCTGTACCAATCAATCATTACAATAATCCAGAAACATGTATTTCCTTACAAACAATTTGAAACCCCTTTTACACAAGGTGAAAAAGTTTATCTCAACTATGCAAACTTACCAGAATTATTTTGAACTGACAATCTACAGTACGTTTCAATCGGCCTATAGCCACGGTATCAAAGAGGAATTGATTAAGCAGTTTGGAAAAACAAGCGTTGATCTCTCACCAACCTTAGAATCTCTGGTTTCAGATCCATTTTTCGTTTTCTTCAATTTTGCAATTGATGATAGGTCATCGTCCTCAGAAGACTCAGAAGATGACAAGTCTTCCTTCGTCTGAGTAAAAGTAACAAATAAAATTAATCAAAACTTTTCATTTAAATTGTTAGTCTGCTTGAAAAAAAACAGAAAACATATACCTAAGGTTACATTGTAAAGGCTTTTTCTTGTCGAGATTTTAAACTTGCTTTAGGGCTGGATTACTGCAATTCAATTAGAGGCATACTGTGGTTCATAAGAGATATACTGCAATATTAAATAGTGGTTTCCTGCAAGCCAATAGTGGTATAACATCATTCAATAGTGGTATATTATCATTCAACAGAGGTATACTATCATTCAATATAGTGGTATACTATCATTCAAAATAGTGGTATACTGTCATTCAATAGTGGTATACTGCCATTCAATAGTGTAGTGGTATACTATCATTCAATAGTCAGATACTGCCATTCTACATATCTTCTTTCCTCTGAGTAAAAGTAACAATAACATCAAGACAATTATTGTCACTAATATGTTATTTCCTGGGAAAAGCAGAGAATGTCAATGTTGCATTTCAAGATATTAGGTCTTCTAATGAAAATCTTTAAGAGTTATATTAAAATAGATGGAGTGAAACTTGGGGGAATTTAAGGCGAGTTAAATTATTTTAGTCATTCATTGTAGAAAGCTACGTGGTCTCAACCGATCCTTAAACTGAATGAGAAAGCAAGCCATGGTATAAAGCTAGCCTGGTCAAGACTGATATTGAATAAATGGGAATGCACCCCATGGTATAAAGCTAGCATGGTCAAGACTGATATTGAATAAATGAGAATGCACCCCGTGGTATAAAGCTAGCCTGGTCAAGACTGATATTGAATAAATGAGAATGCACCCCATGGTATAAAGCTAGCCTGGTGAAGACTGATATTGAATAACCAGGTCACAACTCACCACAACCTTCTTTGACCCTCCTTTACTCTTATTCTCCTTCTCTGATTTGACGCCTTCGTCACTTGTTTCTCTTTTCCGTTTAGCTTTGACGTTTACCTGAAATGAAGAAATGTCGAAGGCCTCATCAACTCTTATCTGCAGTATGTATATGTACAAGAAGCATGTATATAGAGTGAACTAAAATAGTACTGTACTATTGCAACTATAATTAACAGCATGTTACAGTGGTACGTATATAACCACATATTTATTTTGGCGTGAGCAGTAGCGTATTGGCCTTGCAGGTTCACGGATCTCGATACCCGCACTGTGGCTTCCCCCGGCCGACAGTTTAGCACTCCGATTAGTAGATATGCCATGGCCGGCGATCATATGGGCGTCTTAGAAAAACTACGGACGGCACCCCAGACCATCGTATTTGAACTTATACGGCCCGATCGTTTAAATTTGGGGCTCCGGATGAGATCTAGTGAAAATGCACCGACAACAGCAACATCCTCTTCAAAGTTATAGACACAACAGCAGCAACACTGGCTGAAACTGAATATGTGATTAATTAGCTTACAAATAAGATGCAGAGAGATGCATCACTGATTTGACCAACTATACTTCACCCAACTGCTTTCACCCACACCTGACGTCCACATCTTACACGTGATTACGTCCGGCTGGCCTTACTGAAGTTGCCCTGAATATAATAATAACATACCTTCAGTATTATATAT
>JAODAG010191030.1:0-13998 GCA_027574785.1 Orphnurgus asper | reverse complement strand
CGATGAGTCAGGCCTTGGAGTTCACCCCGGGGACATCTTTATCCCAGAGATTGCCTCCTTTGGTTTCCAAAACTTTTCAAACCCAACACTCACGAAAACAAGCCACGTGATTGCTCTGGTTTATGATGGTAAGTGACGAGTAAAACTCCAGAGTGACAAGGACGCCCTCTATTCATACGTTCAATAAACATAACCAAGGTGGTCTGGGAAGCCAGAGTGGCCTTCCAAACATCACGCGATCGCTTCCTTCCAACAAGTGCAGGCTTGCGCAATACAGTTTGCGGAATCCTGTCTTTCCATTCCGTTGAATGATAAAGTGCGTGCGCTGGTTTTGGGTGGGTCGCCCAAAGTTCATACGAATCTCTTAAACGTAGCTGATATTCTAGGAAACAATTCGCTCTGCTGCATTCCCTTCGTTCGTTTCAATTGTGTCGTGGGAGCTGCGGGATATGTCCCGCACGTACCGCGCAATCAGTACCACCCGCGGCCAGCTTTGTAACGAGTCCTGACTCGAGCCACGGTGTTGATCCAACGCCAGAAAATGACTCCAGTACAATTCCGTGGGAATTTCACCCCCCATTGCATTGAGTCGGACTCGAATTCCAGTCGCAATAAATAGACGTGAATGGCTCAACTCTTCTTGACACCACCAGCATGCATTGCCATTCTATCATTGAATGCGATGTATACGTAACGAAGCGATTTCTCTTTTGTTCGTTTAATTTACATTGTGGGAGGGGGGTCGTAGCTGCCCATTCAAAACTGACGTCACAATGTACTGTCGTTCGTCAGAGTTACGTTTGTGGAAGATGACCTTGCGTTGATGATTTTTCAGGCTCTCTCCTGTAAGGACGAATTCATCCTCCTACTTCTTGCCCTCTTTGAGAGATGTCTCCACTCCTGTACCTACGACAAGAAACGACTGAGTAAGTTCTCTCCTAAATTGAAAGAATTTTATTCTATGCCTCCATCCTTCACCTATCAGGTAAAAGAGTTAATTGGATAGAGGTTAACACCAAATCAGTGTAATGTGATAAAGCATCCGCCAAGGATTCAATAAAATTCAATTCAACTTTGTTTCGATAATCATGTCTGACATCCATCAGACTTGAATGCCGACAACACACAAATCATCCTTACTTTACATTAATGAAACAGAATAGCTACGTAATGCCAACGATGCACGTCAAATATTATGCAAGGTTTATTGGGGTAATTGTGTCGTTCAGTTTTGGCCGTATAAACACAATGCTTCAGACCTTTTTTCAGCCATCTGTATCCCTATCTGTATTGTGTTAAACTTGATTATTGACATTGACTAAATGGCCTGTGTTGGTAACCTGATAAGAATTTTACTTTCAAGGAATATTGACAATAGAAAGTTTTACGAGCGCTGCTGTTCTAACAGTTTACCAAGAAAATTGGGCAATTTAATTAAGTTTTCGTGAGAAGGAAGTTTACAGTGGGTATGGAAGTTCTTTACGTGACCTTTGTGCAAGATTCCCATTTAATTATTAATTTCAACTACACATTAGACTTTCAAACTTGACATACAAGTGTATGTAAAAATTTCCTTATGGTAATGGTGGGTGTTAATTTATAATAATATAAATTAAAATAAAGTAAATAGATGTAAATAGAAAGTTAATAGTTAAAAGTCTTGATCATTAAAAAGAGCATAGTAATTTCAAATCCCAGGATCTCTTTTTGCATGTATAAGAAAAACACCCTTAATTCCTTTCAAAGACATGCATTCTCATACAAAAAAAAAATTACTGGGCTAGAGTTTGGAGTATGGATTTAAGCAAACATGTCTCATAACTTTCAACCATCTTGATCTACTCAATATGTACCATTAGCAGAACTTGAGTCAAAAGTGGAGGAGATGATAATATATTTCTGAGCTTTAATTTCACCATGTTATATGTCCCCTCCATGATTATCCTGGAAATGAAACTCTTTGTTGAATGGCTCTTTCAATTATTTTATCATCTCAGGCGCAACGTCAGACAGTGTCCCACGCCTGCAGAAGACATTCATCACAAAAAAGTGCAGACGATCAAGCTCGTTGTCCTCCGAGGATTTTGCTGCAAGTTTTCATTTTTCAGTTTATAAGGGAAACCCAGAGATGAAATCCTACAACAATCGGAACTCCACAAAGGTTCGGTCGCCAAGGGGCGAATCGCTTCCGGCCAGTAAAGATGTCAGAGAGAGTTCCGACTCGGATAACGAACATAGGAAACAACGCTCCAGGAGGAAGAGGAGGCCTCGTCCCGAGGCCTCGGAGAACCACAGATGCGAGAGGTTGTCTTTCAGCAGTGCTTTCCCGGTATATCTCTTTCGGTGTGCCAACCAGATCGTGCAACGGCACGTCCACACCAGCGGCGTACACGTGATGTGCCAGGGTACCTCAGTGGTGGACCTCAGCATAACGTTGCTCTCCCTTTTTGAAGGGTTATGTACAAGCGAAGTCATGCACCTAGCGTCTAGGAATGCCTTAGGCCAATTGCTTGCCCCGTATTTGACCAAGTTTCTCTCGGACCTCCAACGGCTTGGTATCACCAGCGACGGTACTGTGCAAGTTACAGACACGTCTGCCGACAATATCAACACGCTTCAGAGGTTGGTGCTGAGGCTGCTCCTGAAAGTGTGCCTTTCCACCCGAATTAATCACCAAAGAGTGTCTTCCTTAGCCAAGGCTGGCACCATCAGCTCCCTGCTGGCCTTAGCCATCGACATCAACGAGAAATTGTCTGTCTTCGCTCCTCTCGAGAGGCGGCCTGTTCAAGTAATACCCCAGCAGACCGTGGTAGAGGAGGGTGACGTGGAACTCGCAGATGTCTTTGGAGATGAAGGGGAGGGTTGTGACGAGGTTGTAAACAACAAGTTTTCTGTATCAGATGAGCTCGAGAGAGATTTGACTCTGGTAACAGAGGTCTTGGAGGGTATTTTCATGATTCTGTCAACAATCCTCTTCCGTTGCCAAGACGACCAAATGGTCATAACGCAAGCTGTGACAATTCTATGGGAGTTTGAAGCGTCTGACGGGTTCACTACGTTTCAGGATACCATGCTACAACTGGACACAATGTTATACTTGGAAACATGCAATGGAGAAATGAAAGAAAATGTCAAAGAATGTATCAGCGATTTGTCATGTGGCCTAAGGAAGCTCATCACGGCTGCGAAACACGCTAAATTGGAATACATGCATAAATTCCAATGTTTGAAAAGAAGCCACCAGCACTGTGACTACACGGCCTACATGCACCATCACCACAATCTACTGGGCGTACCTTACTCCAAAGTGACGGATGCTGGGTCGATTGCATCGACCCCTAGCAGTCCAACGGAGAGTTCGGCGTCTCTGAGGAAGTGCTGTCTGGTGAGAGCCGTGGAGCTGTGCCTCTGCCTCCTCGAGAAGGCTCGCTGTTCATGGACGACCGTGAAGGTGCTGTCAGTCCTGGACCAGTCGGGGATCTGCTGCTGTTTGCCCGAGGAGGTCGTCACCCACCAGATTTTAAAATTGCTTCCGAAGCTTTCCGTTCCCCTGGCGTCGTATGCCCTGAAGATCGTTGCAAAGCTGATTCTGGAACAGCTAGGAGGGGGAAACGTGAATGCAGTGGATTTGTGCGAAGAGTGCAAAGGCAAAACGAGGGCATTACAGGGAAGAAATGATGGGAATGATTCCAGTGGAAATTACCTGCCGTTGTGGGAGGCTGTCGGAGGATACAGAGGCTTACTGATTGGTCATAATGCATCCTTGAGTACAGTTGTTGCAAAACACCTCGCTCTCCTAGTCAGACACGGTAATAGGCACTTGAAACAAGCTCTCTACAATAAGGTCTACGTCCCGGTCTTTGAACATGTCAATTCTCTGGTCGGTGACCCTTTCGTTGCGGAACCCATCGATCAGGTCCCAGAGTCGGCCCTGCATCATTGCTACTACGCCCTCCAGTCGCTCCTGAAGTTCAATTCTGCAGAGGACTTATTCCTGCTTCAGCTCGGCCTGCCATACGCCGTCCATCTGATAGAGCTGGAAGCGACAAGGGCTCATATTCTGAAGATCTTTGAGGTTATTGTGGGGTTCTCGCAGACACAGGCAGAAAAGAGACAGAAAACCAGAGAGAGGGCCCAGACCCACGATAGCGGATTGAGCGCAGGTACGTATCCCACCAGCGACGTCCAGACTAGCTCCGATGAAATGCCTGCTAATATCACTGACCAAGCCGTGATGCGACTGTTTCTTGATATCGTACACAAGGTAACGCCGTGGGAGTTGGTCCACGCCAGTGACGACACCGCCGAAGTTTCCCCGATCCTCTCGCAAAACTCTTCCCTCGGTGATGGAGACGAGAAATTAAAATCTTACATTTGGGTGTCGAGTCCAAGGGAGGAGTACGTGTCCCAGAGCATTGAATCAGCATTTTCGTCTTTCCAATTGGGCGGGGCCGACTCCCCATCGTCGATCAGAGAGCAGTCTACCGGTAGCAGCAGCATGCCGGGCCGCGTCTCGTCAACAAGGGAGTGGAGTGATAAGAGTAGCATCGAGGGTAACCAGTGGTTGGATGGTGCACAAATGTCTCTCTGTGCATCGGTGTGGAAGACTTGCAGTAACATTGTATCCATTAGTCCCATCTTTGCTGAAAATTTGAAACAGAGGATAGAAACAGAGAAGGTGGTCAGTTTCTTAAAGTTTTGTCTTGGAACTTTCAGCAATTCATTCAAGTCATTTGGGAATCCTGTTGCCTCTGACAGAAAGGCAGCAGGTCAAGAAGAGAAGGAGGAGGAGGAGGAAGAGGCCAGGTCACGAGTGATGGTATCCTTAGGATTGGTGGAAGCTGTCATGAGGGTGCTTCTGAATCTGAAAGATGACACCTTGTATAACGAGGTAAGATTATTCTGTTGCCTAAAATTGTAAAAAGTTGATAAGTACATTAATCAGAAAATCAATTAGACAAACAAAAATCTTGCTCTTGAAATGGTTCAGAATGGATGTATGGAAGCCATCTAATTGTTTAAACAAATATATTACCCCCTCCCCATGCATTTTTCTTGCAGATACCCATGGTGACAATCTCTTGTTTATCAAAAATTGATCCCAAGAATTTGTATCAACTGTGTATGTCATGCCCATTATGCTGGAAGGTGTAACATATCTTATGGCATGTAGGGACAGATCTCTTTCTTCCAAAGACTTCCTTGCAATGTTTGAGAAGCTGGTAAAATAACTGCATGACTGCATTATGTAAATTTGGTAAAAGTAGGCCAAATAATTTTGGTCGATATTAACTGGATAAAGCAGCGGGGGATGTGCAGTGCGGCACCGAGGCAAATTAGATATTGTTTGTTCTATCTCTAGGTTTTGACTGCAAACACAGAAACTTCTCTTGGTGATGGTTTAATTACTATGGTGGAGTTGCAATGGGGGGTGGGGGTCGTGTGTTATCCACAGTTGACCTTTGCACAGTTTGTTGGTTTTTGTATAAACTCTGATGATACCATAACAATTAACTATCTTGGCCTGTCTATGGGGACCCCTTGTGAAAGATTAATAAGCTTCCAGTTCAAAGGGAAATTGAAAAGTTTCCAGGGTATTTGCCCAGACATGAAAGACCTGGAAAAGCCCTGGACATGTTATGTATTGCAATTTCCTGATCTGGAGAACTTCTCATGGTTAAAAGCATTTGTAACCAGCCTAACGAAATCACTGTCCTATTTGGCTTGTGATGGTAGCTACCAGTATGTCATATTATGGTTATTTGCAAATTTTATGATGCTTTGTATGCACTTGATTTGATTGATAAAATAAGTAAAATCACATTCAGCTTTTGAGGAGCAAAGAGTCTGTCCATCTGATGAAACATGCATGCCTGTAGTGGCTCAATTTCCGTGCATTGTATAAAAATGTTTTTGGCAAAGGAAATCTTGTCGTCAGCAAAACTTTCGCTGATCAAACGGCTCTTCTTTTGCCGTATATCTTAAAGGATGAATAGAAAGTGTTTTGCCGTCCTCCCTGATATTTCTCGATTTGACAGGTCCTGCGATGTGCGAGAGATCACCTGGCCGAGCCGAACGTCCACGCCGACGAAGATGTGGCCCAGGGGGTGGTGTCGTCTCTGATGAGAGTTGCTCTGGATCAAGCCTGTGGGGATGTCCCTCTTAAGAGTCAATGCATCTTTACACGGGTAAGATTAATTTTATTCCATCATCGAAAAACAAACTTGTAACATTGGGCTGGACACACTCGATCGAGTCTCAAAAGATAAAAACAAAAAGTCCAACAGGATACAACGAATATCTTGTCGCTCTGTTTTGTAGAGTGCCAAATTTTTTGTATGTTAACACCGGACATAAAGGATGTAGCCAGGGGCTCCCCCTTCAATGTACTGATTCGCTCATGCAGAGCTTGTGCACTGCATTTCTTACCCCAAAATGAACAAATGTGTGCCACAGTGTCCATGACAATATGGTTTGTAACTTACAGCCCGATCATACATAGGTGGCCCAAGCCGACCAGTTCAAGCCGACTCCCTCCCTCCCCTCACCCCCAAATCTGCAGACCAGTCGGTCAAGGGGAAGACTACCCACTTGACGATCTGCTACTTTCCAAGGAAACAGCCTGCCAAAGGAGAGGTAGAACTAATTGTAACCATCCTTCTGGCAAGCTCTCAGATTCTTCTAAGCACAGGTCAGCTCTTTGACTCAACCACCAACTAGTTTCCCATCCATGGCTGCGGGGAGAATTCAAAGCTTTTCAAACACTGGGGAGAATAGTTAATCAGATCAGCGGGTATCGGAAACCAAATTTTTTAGTTTAGTATAGCCCCATCAATATAAACTGTATGTTATGAGTCTTAATCACTGGAATTCAGTGTTTCTGTGATCAGCTATAATAGACAAATATGATTTGGACTTTATCATGTTTAATTAGTGAATAAACTGTACAGTGCGTAAAAAAAGCCATTGTCACATATTTCGTCAATTCAGAAGATCCCGGTTAAATTTTCCAGCAGTTTTCAACGTTCATAAATGAGTGTTGTTGGACGGTGGTTTTGATTTGTGACGTGATAAACTAAAGCACCGTTTGTGCTTGCATTACAGCAAGAGGAAGATGACAAGGGATTTGGTGGTACATGGGAGGATATTTTTGACACCAGCGATGCCCAGAGTGAGATGAGCGACCATTGGAGTACAGAGGAGGGTTACGATGCAGATAGCGAGAGTGACATTGAAGGGCAAAAAGACGGTAAGCCATCGTGTCTGCCATGTGATTCAGTTTACACAACTTATGCCATCGTGTCTCCCTTGTGATTCAGTTTTCACAACTTAAGCTGTTGTGTCTGCCATGTGATTGCAGTTTACACAACGTTAGCTGTTGTGTCTGCCATGTGTTTGCAGTTGTTACAACTTATAAAGCCACTGTGTCTGCCATGTGATGCAGTTTATAAAACGTAAGCCAGTTGTGTCTGCCATACGATACAGTTTATAAAACTTTCATTTGATGGCAGCAAAATAATTCTGCTTTAGTTTCAAAATGACAGTTGACCATGACAGTTGTTCGCATATTTACACCTATAGGACATAGTTAGCAGAGCCTACACCTCCCCCCCCCCTCCAACGAGCGAGCTATCACGAACCCGGTCGACAGTACCTGTGCTGCCCCATCCCACGCTTTTACAGTCAGTGCTACTCTAAGAAAGAAGTAAGAGATTGGTAAATAGAGCAGCGTAAAATAGAGCGGTAAGTAGAGCAGCGTAAAATCCCAAAAAAAGTATAACCATCTCCCACTGGACCCTTGGCATATAGGACAGTGATATCAGGGCTGGACATGCTCTTTCTTGCAAACTGCCTTTAAAGAATTATTAATTTGTTCGTGAGGGTAAATCGATTCTACTCCACGACAGAAGCGACTGAAATATGGTTCACAGGTTTATTTCTTTTTTATTTAAATACCTTCCTATTAAAATGTTGTCCTCGAAGATTGCTTCCTCTTGTGTTTTAAAGACAAAGACAGATATTGAACAGTTATGTTTCTCATTGTTTATTTAATTGCTTTCGTATTAAAATATCCTCAAAGATTGCTTCCTCTTGTCTTATAAAGACAAAGGCAGACATTGCACAGTTATGTTTCTCATTGTTTATGTAATTGCTTTCCAATTAAAATATCCTGAAAGATTGCTTCCTCTTATTCTTTAAAGAATAAGTCAGTGGCCTAGTGAAGTAATTAACGAAAGCAATGTATCTTGCATAACATTAAGTATGCTCTCGACAGGGGGGACATCGAGCTGTAAATGAGCCACGGTTAAAAGCCAGTAAAATACACGCTGTTATTTTTCACTTCCCAAATTACCCTCGTGTAACAATGAAAGAAAGAAATATACAGAGATAAGAGTTTAAAGATGAGCATAACAATTGATAGACAATGATGTTTCTCGTGCTTGAAACGTTAGAAGTGTTATTAACCAATAATGGGCTAGGTCTGTTGATTTTCCGTGAACATTTTCAGCCTTTTTTATTTTATTTTGTAACGTTTAAAACAAAATCGTGCCCATGGCTTGCCATCAGTAAGGTCCCTTGTTCTCTATGGGAGGATTGCAAGGTCAAGTTGAATATGGCTTGTAATATCACTTAATCACTGCCACTTTGTGCTCTTGAAATGAAAACAGGTTGACACATGTAGAGATATTGTCTGTAAAAACTAAAAGTGTATCACTCGTATAAGTGGTCAAGGACCACCGACGCGGACAAAATGAGGGTCGCAGTGAAGGAGGACATAACTTCATGCCAACTGAAGTGAACCACAAACAGTGTCCAGATCGGCAAAGACCACACACTTGGAAGTGAAGTGCTTAGTATAGCACCCAAAGTAGGAGGGAATCCGATTTTGTATCTTCGCAGGGGAAATCCAGACTTCGTTTTACTGCACACAACAGTGATGATATGCACCGTATCTGCCTTTTTTTGGGCTATTGGAAAGGGAGCAAGCACCCTTTTAATATTAAAAAGTGGCCACTTTTAGCATCTCCTATCACCTGAAGTGGGTTGTCCCTCAAGGGCTGGATTTAGCAGAAAACCGTAAACCTTCTTTTAAGGCCCCAGATGAAATCACCGCGCGGGGCCAGATGCAACCTGTGGGCCGCCAGTTCCCTGTGAGAATTAAAATCTGCAGCGTGCAATGATGCAATCGACTTTATGTCTAGATGCAGGTTTCTCTGCCGGTAGAGAGGATGAATCCCTTCCAGAATTCATAGTCCACCCTCGGGTCTGCACCGCCCTCCTCGAGGTCCTCTCCGTCGCCTCGTCTGACGCCAGCCCCGAGGCGACCAAGGCCGCTCTACGAAGGCTCTTGGCCCTTTCCAAGCCCTCCTCGGTCAACAGGATGTCCTCCGCGAACAGAACGGAGCTATGCCGGTGCGACGTCGTCTCTGTCGTCCTGGATAGCTACGCAGATGTATTGAAGGGAACTAAGGACAAAGATTCAGGTGAGATTTGTCGTTCAGTGCGATGGTGTGGCAGTAAATATTTCCGGTTCCTTTCCCAATTTAGTTTGCAAAGTAATATATTTTAATGGTTCGATTGTATGTAATGCAATTATTTGTTAGTTCCAGTACATACAATTAAACCATTAAAATATAGTTATTTTACAAAGTAAATTAGGGAAGGAACTGCATGGCAGTAACAAATACAATTAATTTGTTACTACCAGTTGTTAAATTGGGTATACGTTGGATAAATTCTTAGATTACTCTGTGAACAGGCAAAACATGGAAATGTCATGTGAAGAAAGCATTGGCCAGGCTGGAAAACTGAGAAAGTCACACATTTTCCAGGCTAGGAAAGTCAAACAGTGTACAGGCTTGGGAAGTGAAGCATTGTCCAGGCTAGGATAGTCAAGCATTGTCCCAGCTGGGAAAGCATGCATCTCCAACCATCATACAGGTTATGAAAGTCAATTATTGTCTAGGCTACGAGAGTCAAGCATCGTCCAGGCTATTAAAATCAAGCATCGTCCAGGCTATTAAAACTGGGGTCATTACAACCTACCCCAGTAATAAATTTCCCATGATTAATAACCATTCTGCCAAGATCGCTGTGTGTGGCGACAGCTTGAATAAACAAAGAAGGTATGCTCACAGGCTGCAGGCAGTATTCTTCCATTTGTAACTTTCTCTGAACTGTTAACCTATATTTGCAGTTCCTGAGCTTTGTCAATCAAGTTGTTGTGGTTTCCTTGGTACTTAAAATTGGTCGTAGAATTGTCTCTCTAAAAGGTTAATCAGGCTATGAAAGTCAAGTATTGTCCAGGCTATGAAAGTCAAGTATTGTCCAGGCTATGAAAGTCAAGTACTGTCCAGGCTATGAAAGTCAAGTATTGTCCAGGCTATGAAAGTCAAGTACTGTCCAGGCTATGAAAGTCAAGGATTGTTCAGGCTGGGAAGGTCATGAAATACAGCCAAATTGCTGCAAGTCATTGATCCGTTAAACAGCTTGTCAGCCTGTTGGCTCGCTGCGTCACATGGAGACTATATGAACAATCTATTCTCATGAAATTAGGAGGTCCATCCTTAAACCATGCTCTGAACTGCATGGTGAACAACTGGTTGAATATGTCTCGGGGGTAATACTCAGACGCTAGATATCAATTATGAAACGTCCCTTGTCTGTTGTACCAAACCAGAAATATGTATCAAAATTGTGTTTTGAGATAAAACTTATGAAACATTAAAAATGTTCCCTATATTATGTAGGATTAATGTATTATGTACCAGGTGTAACTTGCGCTCAACACCCACACAATGCACACGACTTGCACATGCATTTATGCTATGTGACATATCTGCCCACTACCTGCTGGAGTTGTGCTGGCTTCGCCCGGCATACTGCTTGATGACGAATGAGAAGGCTTCTGGTAAATGCCAACATATTTTGCATAACGATGCCTCACTGTACACGCTGTTGTTACCTCATGGCTAAGTAACTACGACACCTGAATCTTGCAGACTACGACATTTCACTGCTCAGGGGGTTGCTATTTCCACCTATAAAGCACCAATGATTCATAACCATACTTTTCCTTGTTTTTATAGGAGTTCGATGTCTGCTCATTGAGCTTGTAGCAGTTCTTGTGGAGAAGAGAATCACTGCCACGCAGTTGAGAAGGTTGTTACAGCTTTGCGACACAGAAGAGTCAGTCTTGGTAAGGCTCCATAATCCTTGCATGGGTTTCCCCTTTCCATTAATTCTTCTGTTTGCCATGACCTGCGAGTGGTTTTGGGTTCCTGGCTGAAAGCCATGGGGGAGTTTAGTACTCGGCAAAGAACTCTGCACCCATAATGGGGACTTGTCCCAACAAATGTCGCAGGAGACTTTGGCGGAGACTACGTTTTAAATGGCTGTTATGTAAATGTAATTGCAGCTAGCCGAAGACTAACTACCGTACCCTGCATCGGTACCGTCATAGCGTCAATCACGTTGAGGTCCTCTGCACGGCTCTCGTCAAAATGACAGTTTGGTTGCTTCCAGTCGTCACGTCGAGCACCCAGGTGCTGAAATCCTGCGCGGAGGCACAATGCTCAATTTGTAAAGTGAACACACTCCCTACTTTCATTCTTCTGCGGAAAACCTCCGCATGGAATGATTCCGATAACGTTGGTGTGTGGTTGATCTCTCTGTAACAACAGATTCTGGTTCTGTCAACAGTTACCGGTATTGTTTGCTTCATTTCCTTCATTTTAAAGCAGCGTTTCGAGTTGAAATGTGTGGTTTAAGGTGAACCTAAAAGTATAGTGGGCACTGGTTAATGTTCACAGACACTCTCTTAACTGTAAGTATAATGCCTTTTTTTTAAAAAGTATTTTGCATCCACCCCAAACAGAGTAAGTAGATTGCTGAATATTGTTGGTGGCAATTTTGATATATCTGTATCCGTTTTCTTTGTGGGAGGAGGTATATCATCTTGCGTCTCTCTTTCTCTCTCTATAGCCCGAACTATTACAGACCTTGCTGAGCATTGCTGCTGCTACCCAGGACAGGCCCAACCACTATCTGTCGTTCCCGGTCCCGCAGCAACGAGAGGGCTTCGACCTCCTCCTCAAGGAGAACGCTGCCGTGACCTCGACTCCATCCGCCGGTGCCGTCTCGGAGACTTCGCCGCTATGCATCCCCTTGGAAAACGTCTCTCCGTGGCCTCCGATGCTCTCCAAGGGGTTTTCCCTTGGTATGTGGATGAAGATGGAGGAACTACATATACCGCATCAGAAACTGCCGACACCGAAACGGGCGAAATCTGCAAGTACGGAGAGGACGTGCGGCGGAGTGAAAAGTGAGACAATGAAAGCAATGCTCCCTCCGATGAATTTTTGATTTGGTTTCTGAGTGAGTAACGTGGAGATTGGGGGTCTACTACTCTAGTGGAACGATGACCATCGGTCAGAGGCCTTTGAAATTCTGATGGCGAGCGTGGTGAACTGGGATCATGGTCCCCAATTAAGTTGAATGAAAAGGTTGAGGTGGCTGACACCTCCCACCCCCACAGGCTTGTAATAATTGTTATCGCATGAGCCATCGGGCTTCCAACTTTTTCTGTGGCACTCTCTGTGGTTAATTGTAACCATCTTTAGATTGGAATATTTCTAATCAACAGTGGTGACTCAGTGTTACATTTCCCAGAAGTTAAATAGAAGAATCTGTATCTGATCAGATTGTGGTTAATTTGTTGCCAATGAGAGACACTAGTTTAAGTATCGTCATTTTATTTTGAATATTTCATGCTATATTCCATATACATTCTTTCTTTATACATTTTCTTCTATGTTGTATATATATAATATTTATTTATACATTTTCCCTTGTTTTCTTATATTTATATCTCTTGTTCAAAATTTCCTCAGATTCAAGACCAATGGACCAAATCAAGTGCCGGGACCAAGTTCGCATTGTTTCCGTCGGCACGGATGACTATTGTCTGCAAGTCTGGGCAGGATTCCGACCATCTTGTCTCATCCTAAAGTAAGTGGTGGTCTCAGCATGTCAAAATACACCATTTAAATTATGATCTCTGTTATTCTAATGTAAAGATAATACCACCCTCCTACGTACATGACATAATGATGGTGAAAAAATACCACCCGTCCTTAGTAACTGTCATTAGGTACCACTCCCATGAGCACTTGTGATGATGGTAATGAAGACATGTACCACCCTTCGTAGTACTTGGGATGATGGTGAAGATATACTAGAAGTGTGATGATAATGAAGATACCACCATCCATACTACTTGTGATGATGATGATGAAGATACCACCCTCCTTAGTACCTGATGATGCTGGTGAATATATACCACCATCCTTAATATTTGTGATGATGGTGAAGACAACCTCCTTCCTTAGTACTGAGATCAAAAAACACTACCCGAGATAGCTGTACAGGTCAAGAGAACAATATTTTCAGGTACAATCTATGAAAGATCAACTGGCTGGTATTCTGTGGGCCGGATACGGCCCGTGGGACAGGTTGGAGGGGGTTGTCTACGCCTGCTCTTAAAACATTGGATGGAAAAATGTCTAATATAGTACAGAATTTAGAGTGTTTAGAATTTAAAATATTGGGGGGAACTGCAGGGTGTGAGTACCTCCATCACGACATAAACTCTCGGTGGAACAGCATTTAAAAACGTGTTCTTTCACGATATTCTTGTTACGATTGAAAGTATATCGTCGAAGTCCTTTAAATTGCTTCAGGGCTCAAAATGAAGGAGTGTTGGATGTCACATGGTAACGAGATCATCTATTGGCCAGCCCGTCATGATGAAGATCCTGCCATTGTTGTCGAGTACTCTGCAATCAGAATTTTACCGTTCGGTTGTTAGGCAGCCCGGCTTGGCTATGGCCACTTTCCATGAAAACAGACTGTCAATATCGGTTGGTACAAATTTTCGTGGAAACACAATACAGCCAAAAAATATTCTTGTAAACATTTTCTTTGGGGGGGGGGGGG
>JAODAG010190697.1:0-10161 GCA_027574785.1 Orphnurgus asper | reverse complement strand
ATACGACATATCCATTGGTGTGTTCATGAAGCAAAACCACAGATGTTAGCACTTTCTATTGAAAATTAACTTGTGCCATCCTTGACCATCCTTTGGAAACTCTGTATACAGTAATTGGTTATATGAAGGAGCGTGTCTGTATATGATTGAAGCAACATTTTATAGCCGGTGTTGAAGTCGAGACCTCCACATCCTACAGCTCGACTGTCGTCGTCCGAGAGCTTCAATCCTTGTTATTAAATTATTTGAGAAAACAATCAAGCAAGAAGGAATCAAAATGGCAATGTGTGGAATAAACCTTTACTAATAACCTCCATAATTCTAACTTATATATTACTGTACTTTGTAAACATAATCATTTGTTTAAAATCGTGTAAATGTATTCTCCTGATTTATACATGCCGAGTAAAAAGTCAGATAAAAATAATGGATGCTAAGAATCTGCCAATGTTTCCATTCGTTATTCCGATCAGAAAGATTTTGGCGTCCAATGATTGCAAAGCATTTAAAATACCTGATCTTTATAATTCCATTTAAATAAGAACACTGTCCAATTATTTAGTCGCTTAGTCGCAATTAAAATCATCAAATCTTGCCACAAGGTTCTAACACTATTAGTTTCCTGCTGCAATTAACTTACAGTACATGTACAGTATCATGGAAGAATACTCAAAATATCTTTTTGTTTCTTTATATGTAGATCATTATTCCATAGAGGTGAATGTGCTTTCATACTGTAGTCTCCATAAAATCAAACCGCAATTATTTTGCCAAGGCTATATATAGTCTTCAGCCTCCGGCTCAGTCACCGTATTGTCGATAGAACAAATTAATGAGAGGTCGTTTTACGGCAAATGGCCCATTAGTGCAATCCCTTTTTTTTTTAAAAACATTGAATGCTGAAAACGTATCACTGCCCGTATGGTTGCATTGATATACAAATTTGTTTCTAAAAACTGGCATCGAGAATTTTTGGAATGAAAAACTTAAAAGGAGCTTGTTGGATAAAGTTGAAATATCCTTAAAGAGCACCTGCAGTTTTATATATGGGCCCAACATTTTTTCATCCATAAAATTGGCCAAACTTGCTCTGTGAGGTTTGCTCTCTTATTGGACTTCTCCAAACTGAATCATTCTCTTAAAGATTTACAAGCGTAGGTGCAATGTTTTGCAAAAAGATGTGGTACATTTTCTCCCAACAGTTTAATGGCAATATTGTTTTAGATTACCACAGTGCAAACGTATGCCCTCTTGTTTTCAGTAGAGACATTGTTACCGAGAAGGATATGACTGGCATTGTTTGAATTAGGGAGAATGTCAGAGTGAAATGATCATGAACAAGGTAATTTATTCATGACATGACAGCAGGATGCCATGTTGAGACAAAATACAAAGATGTTCCTATTTTTGTGTTGTTTTCTTTTCTATACAATGTCATTAAAACTCACCACTAGGAATGAAACCAGTTACATACTTGTTGTAGGCCTATTTCTAAGTGGCATAAGTTGCTTTAAGTAGAAAGGCCCTGAAACAGCTACCATATATGGATGTTAATTATTTATTCTACATGACCATATATTGATTTTGTTGGTGCATGGCTGCTGCAGTTTAATATGATGTTGTGTGTTCGTGGTTGACCTGTAAAAAATTAAATAGGAAGATGTCTTCTGGTTTATTCTGTATTATGCAATGGACGGAACACGCAGTATCGACTAAGAGTTAATTCGGGAGCTACAGATCACTGAAGAATCATTGATTGATTTGAATCAATGATTGATTTGAATCAATATATATACAGGCTCTCTCCTCTGGAGCTATTTGGAATTATATATGGCAAAGAACAAACACATTACATGGGCTTAAAGTAAACGATTAACTTAAGATTACTAAAAACTCTTGCTAAGTAGACTGGTAAACTGGGAAGTCCTGGCAGCTTGGAATAGTTTCTCCTTGAGACCCCTTGACCTCTTCGGTAGCTATAGGATGTTTCGGTTATTTAATTGGCTGTTCGCTTCGGCACTTCTATAGTATGCGTAGCTTGGCTAGCTACAGTAGTATGGTGTAGACATTTCACTCGCGTGCGATTCAAAATAGGAATTTAGCCTGCTAGTTATACGTTTAGTTAAGCATATGATTCATGGTAACTGGCTATTTTATGTAGTCGCTTTTTCATTTCTCGAAGCTGTTCCAGTGTTGAGCGTAACGCTATACTGTCGACGTTCAAATGTTCGATTGATAATCATTAGATTTGTCTTTGGAATCGTAACTTATTGTAAATGACAGGGGTTGAAACTCTTTCACTCTCACAGAATGATCTTTCTGGATGTTCTCCTCTCATGATCTCTCTTGTCTATTCACTAACCGTGTCTATTCGGCATCGTTTAAAATTACTAGTGACGCTCGCGTATCATCCTTACTATTATGGCGTCAGTCATATTTGTCGATGCGCGTAACCTCTGATTGGGTAGCGCCATGTTGTTACTCATTATCGGGACATTTCTGTCTTTGACGCCATATATAGCCGAACTTTCCAAAGTGTCGGTATTAGGTCCTTCAATGAGATTTTGCAATACGTAACGTCATAGTCACAGGCTTCTACTGTAAGTTCACATCAGTCATATGATCAGATTTTGTAATATGTAACGCTATTAATAATAAACAAAGCTTTTCTATAGATGTTTTGGTGATATTATTTTTCATTTAGCCAATGGATATTGTCTCAATATTTTAGTAATAGCAATAATTGACACTGTGTTACACATGTTAGGCTCTAATTTAACAGCCTTTCATCAAAGCGGGGTAAATTATGGCTTCAATCTTATCGTTTAGGAACCCAGAAGCACTTTATCGACATACAAATTACCCAAAGCTCCAAGTTGAATAACCCCCTACAAACTCCTGAAATCCTCTTTAAAGTGTGAGTATGAGTATGATGCGTATATCTACAGCATATATATCCTCAAGTAACATCATTTTTGCATGGTTATACTTACATCAGGGAATAATGCTTTGTTAAAATATTTAAGATGGGTCTGCAGTCATCTGATATACAAGGCCATGTTCAAGTTGCTGTTTGACCTTAGATGTACAGGTTTTTGTCTGAGCTTGCATTCCCCACCATGATAAAGTAAGGACCTGATATAGCAGGGGTGAGGTGATAATCATCAAAGTGTAAACATCCCATACTCCATACCCAGGATCTAGTGATTACCCTTTGACCATGAAAGAAGGTTCCGATTGCATGATAGGAGGATCATATCAAGGATGAGACTACCTGCATGCCTCTGTATCCTACAGTTTCAGAGTGTGTAGATTGTAAAGTAAACCTGCAGCCAGTGCATGTATTTTGATGTGGGTCTGATAGTTACTGCAAGCTTTCTAACATGGAAATGGCCACAGGGGGCTGCATGACTTCGAATAGGCTCATAAAATGCCAGGCCTATGTAGAAGGATCTAGTGGAAATGCAAATTATGGGATTCATGAGATTCATTATTACCTGGGGGCCAACCAGCTCTAGATCAAACACTGAGGGCTACTGTAGATCTCCTTCCAATACTGTCTTTACTGTATAATATATTACAGTATGCAGGAAAAGAGGTACATCAGATTGATATCTCTGGGCTTGGTGGGGTGCCTGATCAGTTTTGCTGGAGTGTGTGATGTGTGTTGGGCAATATGTTCCAATGGCCTATATATACCAGCGGTTCTCAAACTTGTTTGGACTACCGCCCCCTTCTGCCCTCTTGGACTGGCCCAATTCCACCCTTGTTCGTGGTCGGACACCCACCGCGCAATTGGATACTTCAGATTTATGTAGATAGGAAGCAAAAATATTTTCTGATTGAGATAACAATGTAAGTGGATTGTGATAGACGTGACCCAATATTCAATAGATGGAATAAACTTAACAATGCCTTGAAGTTGAATAATTATGCATGATGTAAAAACTGCTGCGTTTATTCCGGCTTCAATACCGCATGCAAGCTTGTTGTAAATACGGCCGTGGGAAGATGGAGAAAGTTACTGCATGCTATATGATTTATGTGGACCGCTGAAAATGTAATATTGCGTGGGCGGACGTCGACAATGGAGCCCCCTCAAGTTGAGGCGAACTCTTTCTTTCTGCATCGAGCTTTGGAGATATCCGGCAACCCCGTAGCTCGCCAGTGCCCACCCAAATCATTGCCCCTCTAACCAACCACGGACTCCGGAAGTTCCCAGTGCCCACTGTGGGGTGGTAGGGACCACTTTGAGAATGACTGGTCTACAGCTTATACCTCATTCCTTGTGTGTATTAATTATACTTGAGATCTACCATGTCTATGGTGTGATCTTTGCGGGGAAATTGTTAATTGTTGGTCATTATATGTAACAAGGGCGTCCACCGCTCTAGTTTCAGAATGCTAACGACAATTCTCTTTAAGTATACATCCAAGGGGCATAGGTTAAGTGTTGTCAGCGGTTCTACATACTTTACTTGAACCAGGAGTATCGCACTTCCTGAATGTATTGTGTTTCATGTAAACTGCGTCACTGGTATTTTTGGTTGGTGTTACTGCATGCATGTACACACTTTTCAGAGGTTTTAAAAGTAAGCCTCTTGTATGCAATGGATTTATATTCAAGAGGCAACCTCTCAGTATAGTGTTAATGAGTGTTAATGTTATCGTTTAGGCGAAGTCAAAATGTTCGCAATTTTTATCTTTCATTGATTGTATATATCCTTATAAGTTCATTTTGCAGCAAATTATTAAATGAGGAAGTTGATCTGAAATTTTCTAACTTAACAAGATTCAATAAAGTAATCAAGTCATCACTTTTTAAGCCAATTGTTCAATTAAATAGGTACTGTAGATATCTGTCAAGTGAACTATTCATTGTTGCACAATTTTAAGTCAGTCAAAATATGGTCACATTAGTTCATATATGATAATTATGTCAACCACATGGGTTTCTACTCCTGGAATATTTTTATATGTTATCTGTATATCATATTCATTGGTCAGAAGCAATATCTCAGAGTGAAACCCATCAGAGCACTCGTTTCGAAACATGAAAAGCTTCAAAATTCTTCTCTCAGAGAACTTATAAATTGATACAGAGTACATCATTGAGTGGAACTTGAATACAGGATGTACAGTAACAAAGAGGTCAAAGTTCATTAATGGTCATCAGAAGTCCAATTGCTTAAACCACAATCACAAACTTGATCAATGTTGGTCAGAATACTCAGGAAATTGAGCGTTTGTTATTTGGTACTATGCCTTATTTTTTTAACCCAGATGATTGGCTGTCCAATTAACTACTACTCCTCTATGTACAACCTACAGCCTAGTGATAAAGCAATGTTACCTACAGTAAGCTCTATACATCTATGTGAATTGTGTTAGGCTTAGGCCTATACTGACGTTACTGCTTTGCATACATCAGGCCTACTCGCTATTCTTCACAGAATTGCTGGCACCCCAATCTCTGTGTGATTTTACTTGATTCAGTAAAAATGTTCAGTATTCAACAATTCTTGCAGTTGAGTTTGACTGTGATAATGTGTTCAAAATGATGGTATAGCGCAATCCACAAATCCAATCATTTCTGACGTGTTACTGTACGTACGTCTTTCCCAAGATTTTCAGATAGGTTTACAGCCAGGCTCCATATTGTAGAAGCATGGTAGTTAATATCGCTGTCTGCTGCAATTATGTCGAACTGTATGTGAAACTCGTGTAATGTGTACAGTATAGGCACGTTCACAAACTTCGCAACAAACTACTGTACCCGTATTCATTGTGAAGAAAATGTTGGGCATACCAAAATAGCAACCACAGAACTATAGTTCTTGTAAACTCTGCAATCTTATTAAACCTGGCTGGTCCTCGAGAGTCCCAAGGGATTTACTCATTGGAAGTAAGATTGATAGGGTACTGCATGGTCACAAAGGTCTGCGAGCAACTGGCTGGTATGGTGTGGAATACTTTCTAGTGCTGGTCCCACCCATCATTCTGTTATAATTGGTCTATTATTTCAAATCGTTAAATCTTTTTCTCCATCAGACCAGCTGTGCCCCATTTCCATGTCCATTAGGTTTTATTCTTGGGAAAGATCAATCTGTCCCTCCACCTGCAGAATCCTCTTATCTCTTTTGGTAATTAAAAATGCTGAAGGAATTGACAAGGGAATTTGATCTCTCTGAATAAACTACCTATATTACCACAACTCATGAAAATCTGTTGCATCATTGCATGGCAGCCAGTCTTTGCCAAGGCAACTCGGTGAAAGTATATGTAGGGTTCTTATGAACTGCAGTATCAACTGGACAATCATGCATTTTTCGACATACGTGCTTTGTGTAAGTATACTAATTGTGTTTACAGCTCAATTAACTGTCATAACGGTTATATGACCTGTTGGACAGAGACGGTGTTAAAGTTAAAAGTTAAACATCAATCTCCAAAGTTTCTTTTAATTCAATCCACAGTTAAGATATTGTATACAGCATATCATATATCCTGGTTTCCTGCACATGGCAGCTGTGAGCTGTACTTAGTGTTGAAGTGTCCCTGGGTGCTGCTTTAATTTGCCATAATTTGAGGGTTATTTTGCTTGGGAGATAAGTCTTGCCAAGTTCCTAGCTATGCTGCACATTCGTTACAGCTCAGGAAGAATATATATTAGTCAGAAATATTTTAGAGGCTCGAGGAATAATGAGATCTACCTGTAGTTGTAATTTTGTATAGGCATGATACATTCAGTAATTACTTTGGTGCAGTCAATTGGATATAAGAACAGTGAAAAGATTGCACAACGAACGATGAAATTGAAATTTGCATCTTTGGTCTTTATAGCACATAATTCCTTCTTTTATTACCTTCGGGTGAACAAATAATTTTTATCCTTTCCTTTTTTTGGGGGGTTTTCAGCCTAAGTTTACAGAAAGCCCAAGCCTCCAAACTCCGGTGCATCTTACACTACTTCGAGAGATTGTCGGAGGACTGGACGGACGGCCAACCGTTGGGGGAGCTTGTTTTCCGTAGAAAGGTACGATGGGCGTGCTGCATGTCGCATAGTTTATTTCTTTCTTATTTAACATTGAGAAAAGACTCTATTAGTTAAAAACAAAAGCCGTTTTCCCCACCATCCATCTTTCCACCCACCCAAGGTGCTCTTAATCAAATACGTTTACATTAAAAAACCACAGAGTAGAGGAGAAGCTTGGAAGAAGTTAAAATCCGGGATAGGATAACGGATAGTAAGATTTTAAAAAAAAACCAGTTTGATCTTTGAATTCCACATAATTGCTGTACATTAATGCCCTCTGTGTGGACCAGCCACGTTGGTTGCCTATTACAGTAGCAAATTCAGTAGCAGTCATGTTGCACATCACCATTTATAAGCGGAAAATTCATCGTATATATTTCGAGTCTCACGGTTTAGGACTAATTGTGCGAAGCAACGAGTGCGAAAGTCTGATATTATTTAAGGTCATCCAGATTTGAGCATGGTAAGTTGGCCCTCGCAGGACGATTTTGTCAGAAAGCCTGCATGGTCTCACAGCGCCATGCCTAAGCCTCACATCCTGCATGAAATTAAATTTGATAAATACAGAAATGACTGGTTACATAGTCATGTTGTACCTACAGGTGTTTTCTCCATCTTTAATACCCTCCCTGGCTACTTGGGAGACCAGCGAGGTACCGTTGTGTGCGTTGACCGTCAGGGAAGAAGGTGCCATTGAAGATGCCGGTAGTGGCGTTATTCAGGTTAGAATTTTTTTACGAACATTTCATACAGTTTAGTTTAGTTTGGTAAGTAAAGGGTCAGGAAGGACAGTGTTCTCGTAAAGAGACCCCAAAATTCAAGGACCCCAAACCACAATAACCCAACAGACCTCAAAGTCTACCACCCAGTAAAAAGTGCCTATCAACAGCATTTTTAAAGGCGTTGATACTTTTAGACACTATGACCGAATCAGGCAGACTATTCCACTCATCCACAACTCTCTGTGAGAAGAAATTCTCTCGAACATCTAACCTACATCGCACCTTCAGGAGCTTGAAGCAGTGGCCTCTAGTGCTTATCGACTAGGAACTCTTAAAAAATGTATCAAAATCTAAGTTGTTAAAACCATGAACAATTTTAAATGCTAGTAGATCACCACGAAGTCAGCTAATTAAGCTCAAGAGAAGTTAAATTAAGATACTTCAAACCGTTGACTATAAGAAAGACCTCTCGTTGAACTTACGAGCTCTGATTTTTTTTGCAATAACTGCCTATCTTTTGAAAAGTATAGATCCCACACCTGCACAACATATTACTAATAAGGCCTACAACCATGTGCTTGTAGAGCCTAACCACACTGTCCTTATCAAGAAACTTGAAATTTCATCTAATCTCTCGAAAAATCCAGTTACCCTTCCTAGCTGCTTCAGTACACTGCCTAGAAGGCTTCGCAGAATAATCTATTGTTGACCCCAAGATCTTTTCAACCTGAACTTCCTGAAGATTCTTACCATCAAGATTATTATTAACTTTAAGATTCCCATGACCAATATGCATGACCTTACACTTGCCAACATCAAAGAGCATTTGCCAATTGTCTGACTCTCTGGAAAACAGCTAGAACCATCAGCAGTGTTTTGAGGAGCAACTCTGGATTTGAGTTTTATCATCTTTAGATTGGATTAGAAATATAATCGATGCGTTGTGGACATTAAGTCGGGTACTAAATTCTACTATCTGAACAATTAACGAACCAAGAAAGATATGACCGACATGCGGAACTTTCTTCCATCCAAAGTTAGCATGGATGTGAAATAATGACAGTTTGAAGGGAAAAATTATGTGTATTCACTGTGCCGATGTATTTTTATCCTGAAACATTGCTTATGAACCTACACCTCACAGAAGAAAATTACTCCCACCCTGGCTATGTTTACAAATATGGTAAATAATCCTGTAATTGTACATTCATGTTGGGAATACAAGGCCAGATCAAGCTTTATGATGAGCTCAACAGGTGTCGGCATTTTCACAATCGCCCCTCTGGTTCCGATTGCAAAACGGGTGTGAGCGTCGTACCCCAAGGTGGGCGATACTTGCAAACTCGCATAAGATCCACATTTTGTTTTCATTCCGCATACATTACAAACAAATTTCCATGGTCAAGTGTTTAACCCTGCATCCCTTTCTCATGAGGTATAAAACCATTGGTTAAGTATCATGCAATCTTACAATTAATATTGTGTGGGTTACATTTTCATTCCAGCCTGTGTGCTGCATGTGTCACATAGACATGTATTGCACTGTTACAAAGTTCTATTTAGGCACTATTATTATTATTATTAAATCATCCCAGGCAGAGGCAGCATGCAGGGATTGTGTTGGCCGTAATGTCAGCGTATTGCTTGTATACTTCCGCAGGTTGATTTCGCTAATCGATACATAGGGGGCGACGTTCTTAGCAGCGGACTCGTCCAGGAAGAGATCCGGTTCATGGCATGTCCAGAGCTCATTGCAAGTCTGCCCTTCATAGAGTGCCTGCAGGATAATGAAGCGGTAGAAATATCTGGTTTCGAACAATTCTCCAGCTACTCCGGCTGCAGTCGTTCGTTTTCATTTGACGGAGACTTCCAAGATGGTGCTCAGGTAGCTTCATTAAAAAAACCTATCACCATCCCCTCTTCTTAATTTCTTTGTATTTTTTTCTCGTAGTTCAAAGATCCAAAATCTCATGTCAGGGATTTTGCAAATAACTTACGTATGTCCTGAAAGATTGATCTTTTTGTACATGTTAAGTATAAGTTCTGGGATATGATTCCAGTAGGATTCATTGGTCTATCCTAATTCGGTTTTCTCTCTGAGAGCGATATAGTTTACATCCTATCAGCTCCCATTCTGCAAATTAGATTTTTTTTAAATTTATTTGCACCGGTTATGGTTCACTTTTGTGTTTTTGCTGTTGAGTTTAGCTTAGTAAGGGTTAGGCAGCCTCCTAGCTAGGCTCATATATAAACCCTAACCCTGTTGATCGTGGATGAATGCAGGCTTTAATGTGTCTTCTCTTTTAGACTAATGTTCAGAGTTTAAAGAGGCAGGGCATGTAGCCACGCATCCCATCTTGCTTGATATACATACGTGACACAAGCTAAAGAGGATATATACCC
>JAODAG010190696.1:0-25411 GCA_027574785.1 Orphnurgus asper | reverse complement strand
CCCCCCCCACAGAAATATTGACCCCCGTACGCCCATGAGTAAGCATAGCGTCATTGATCAGGTGTGAGACTTCAGCATTGCACTAAATTTTGCCTTATACATTTGTTATGACCTATTGTGGGGTTCTATTCTTCCTATGTTGTACAATACCTTCTCAAAGATCATCAAACTGGTGTACCCTTATAATGAGATTAGTATACAAATCATAAAAGTGTAATCCATTATAGCAAAATCCTTATCGCTAACCAACAACCTGCAGGTACCTCCATTATTAGAGTAAGAGTAAGAGGATTTTTTTCTCTCTGGACACTTACAGAGAAGAAAAACACACTCATGGCAGCAGCATTTAAGCTCGTTAGAAAAATAATCTTCAAGTATAATCTTAGTTTCATTTAGAGATACTGATACACTATACATATTTGATTGCATTGATGGCATTGCTTTTGTTGATTGAGTAATTCACGGTGTAACACAATAATGCAAACATGCCTCCGAGCAGGTCTAAGTTGCACGGTAATAATTCTAATTATAGTAACGTGTGAGGCCCCTGGACCCGTTACAAGTTGGTTGGTTCGTAAATAGCGGCACGCTTGACGCCCCTTCTTGTGACCGGACACTATTGTATGTGGCCCTGGTCTCCGCTGCAATCTTATTTTGTGCATGGTACCATCGTGTACGCCTGTGTGCCTAGTGAAATTGCATAGTTTGTGCCTGTTGAAATAGTTGAAATGTTTTTTATTTTTATGGAATGACATACGTACGCATATTGCAGTAAAGACGTTCAGATTGCGGTTAATTCATTCTGAACTCAGTTTAGTGCACAATATTGTAATAATGTTGTTGTTGTCATTGTTCAGTGAGATGTATTGGTTTATAAGAACTTAATACTATTCGTATTCATGAATAACCCCTGTGGATACATCGAATTTAAAATTAGTCAGAAATAAAACGTTTGAAGAATAATATCTATTTGAATCTGGCGCGTTGCAGATTAGGTGTATAATGTGTCGGGAAAGATAAAAGCGGATAATTTATACGATGCCATTCAACGATACGGATCGCCTATCCACACGTCGTACTACACTATCATGCCATCGACGTGGAAATGACCAGAGGGCGTTTTAATAAAACCAATTATAAAGCTTTTTACCGAATATCGTACCATATCAAATAGGACATATTTGGTTTAGTTGGGCAATAACAACTAAGCTAGTGAATACCTTCTTCCCCGCGAAAGATGTCTTGAATAATTATTTGAGATGTACGGTAGGTAGGCGGTACCGTAACTAGTTACTTCATGACCCATTGAATTAGTCAAACGGTCAGCTAGTAATTGCGGGTGGAAACGGAAAGTCTTTCGTTACAGTGTGACGATGACAAAATAGAGTATATTGGTAATGAAGAAGTGGACGTCTAATTACCGGTGTTGATAAGTAGGATATCAGCAAAGAATATCGCCACTGTTTTGGAAACATAATAGTAAGAGTAACATTTTAACTAATAATACAGTCTAGCGAGAGCTTAAATTTGATGGTATAAATTGCGTATTTGTATGCATACATTGGTGAAACACACAGTGTTGCGGGTGGATGAGAGAGAGAGGCTGACATTGTGTCATTCTCTACCCCTACAAATGACGGTAACCCTCTGCTACCAGTAGAAGTAAAGCGAAAGAAACAACAACATGCCTCTCGTTAAACATTGAGCTGACGCGTTTGACATTCATCAATATTAACCAACCACCATACTTATGCATGTTAATTTACAGTACTTATGTCAAGTAGCGTAAATATGCACATTTTCTAAAAACGCAATGGCACCATAAGCTTAGATTATATCAACCACCGTGTTAATTTTGTTAATGTTAATGTTTTGTTAATTTTGTCATGTTTAATTTACCAGGAATTTGATTCAACGGCACTAAAACCAAGGCTACCCAACCACCCTGATGTTTAGCCTGTTATTTGCTTGCGTATCAATTGATCCAGAATCGATTGTTCAATAAATTACGTGCTAGATTAGATGATTGTGTCCAACGGTGTCTAATATATATCTCCAATCAGCGATTTCAAGGCGTTGATATCTTGCGGCTATTTTTAATTCCGTCGATGTCCCAACAATCCAGTCGTACTCGATGAAATAATGTGAAATAAATTCGTCGAAAAATATCACACTTGAAGTTGTCGATATCTCCATAAGTAAGACAAGCGTGGTCACATGGGAACACCCAGTTCATTTCACACCCGCATGACAGGTAAATAATGGTATCCATCATGGCCGCGAAAATAAATTCATTCTGATGTATCGCGTCCGTCTGTTTATTTAGAATTTGATGCATTTGTCGGAACGCTTTGGAATGGAAATTCCTCTTCTCTGAAATTAATTCCCTTAACCCACCAACGGTCTATATTTTGTTCCATCACTGTAATGTTTTCTAATATTTATATATAACTCAAAATCATAAGGCACAAACTATGCAAAATCACAAGCCTCAGGCGTACATAATGGTACCACACACTATAAGGTTGCAGCGGGCACCATCGCCACATACAATGGTGTCCAACATCAATGTCAGACATCGGATAATGTCCGACAATTAAGAAAGAAAAACGACGGCAGTACATACCGCGGTACCAAGTGCTAACTGACCAGCTTCCCCCAACTCCCAACTGTGTACGTTAAGTGTGTGTGTGTATATGTGTGTGTGTGCGTGTGTGTATGTGTGTGTGTGTGCCGTAATTTTCTGATAGAATTCTCACATTTTTCCTACGCTTGGCCTTGGATTGACGGCATTCGTTTCTCACAATGAAGGAAACGCCGGTTTATACCCTAGTCTTGTTCAAGGAGTTTATTTCATAATCGACTGTAAATACACTCAATTTGTTATATTTGCACATTTAGGGCGGCCCTGCATAGTAGGAGAGCCGAGTACAGAAAGCCCTAGTTCAAACAGAAAGTGAGGGCGCACTCAAGTCTTGAACAAGATTAGTTGCACCCAGACCCAGTTTTCTACTTCCCCGCCTTCATTGGCGACAAACCATGGGCAAACAATGAGCGACGAATCAGACCATTTTCAGTGGGTCAATATTTATTCGAATATGCAGCATACCTAATTATATGGGAAGAAACAAACATTGGAGAATAAAGGAAATCAAAATAGGGCGGTAGTCGAAATAGCCAGGTCTGAAATCCGGAAATTTAATTTTCTGTACTTAAAAATGTTCCTCAAGAAAATTCAAGAAAAATTCGAGAGAAAAAAAAAGATGCACTTGGTCTCCGGCCGTCAATGATAGTCTTGCCTGAAGACCTGCGCTTCAAATAGGAGGGACTTGATACTGGGGATGTTTCGATTGCTAAGCAGGGACCGCCTGTAATGGTTGGTTCATTGAGCCTGACAAACTAGTTTAGTAGCCTTTTTGTATGAGTTATATTTAATGTATTATGTGAAAATTATTAAATTCACCTACAAACTTATCAAATATGCTTATATTTCCCTACTGGTTGATTTTCCCAGGCAGTGGTTTCCCCCATAACTACGGTTGTAGAGTGACAGTACATAGTACTGAATATGCATAATATATACAGTACCAGTCGGGGTCATGATGATACACCAGACGGCCAGGTGCGAATATCCGGTTCATTAGCGCATCATAACAAAGAACTGGTAATCACTTGAGGTATATTCAGCAGTTATAATAGTGATTAAATTAATCGTCCATTAAAAAGTGGTTTAGGTCGCAGCTATGATGCCGTTTGCTTCCAAGCCTTCAAAGTTTCATATGGTGGGAATTTGTTAAAATCCATAACCTTGACACATTATTAGACATCGTCACTATAAGTTAACTCAAGAAAGTAGTCACGTTAGGTATTCGTGATGTTTAACTCCAGGAACAATTTCTGTCCAACACTCCAAGCCTCATGAAACTGTTAACAGTTAATCGAGCTGTAAAGACAATTACTTACATAAAGCTATCAACCCCGTAGCTAGCGGGAAGGAGGTTGAAATGAATAAACCACAAAACAATGCAAAACACTCGGAAGGTTCGATACTATTCAGTTATCGAGAGTCACGCACACACATGTGCGCGCACACGCACTCATCCACACACATACATACGCGCGCACAAACACACAAACATGACTATACTTGTTCCTGATCCTTTCACTGCATAGGAAGCAAAAAATAAAACAAATATTAATACAAAATACTACAAAAGTAAGAACACAGGTTATATTAACATAAAAGTTACGGTGAACGTTCACAACTTCATCATATTTACTCCATTTACAAGCTTCAAAATGTCGATGTTTTTGGACGAGCGGCGGGCAATGTCTTAGCGAACGAGTGGAGGGAGATTCTTTGTCATTTAAGGCAAATATCAGAGTTACTTTGCAAATTCACGAGCATCGAAGGTCTTTCGTCTACTTAAACTTCATTATTTTAATTTCCTCAAATTATAGGTCTTTATCACTTGTTCTGAACCTATTTTGGTTGTACCCCCCCCCCCTTATACCTAAAAAGGCAGACACGTGGATTTTAATTTTAATAAAAAAAATAATAAAATTTATTGAATTGAATTGAACACACAGAAAAATAATTTCACGCGCGCTTCAAGCGCACTTCGTCATGCACACCAGGATCCCACGTCTAATACAGTAAACAGAGGTGGCACGGCTACCTTACGAAATATATGGTACGGCATTCGATGTTCTCTACCCTAGTTATGGGCTACACATTACGTGGCACTACACTCGCCATAACGATCTCCATGCCTTAAACAGTCCGATCGAAATACGATGGGTCTGGGAAGTGGATCAAATATGCAGTTTAGTAAATGGTTTTGTAGCCCACGTTCTTTCTTGGGGTTTTCTTAAAATCTGTTTAATATAGTATGGGTTTGGGAGGCTGCATCGGTTAATGATGGGGCTGTCCTCCACCATACATCATGGACTACACATAACGTGGTACTATATACACTCGTCCAATCATCTCCATATGTCTCAACAGTCCTCTCTAACTAGGATTGGGACCTGGAAGTGGATCGGTTTAGTGCGCGGATGCCGTTAGAAATATGCTGCCGTTGTTTGGTTTTGGGGGCACAGGTTCACTTTTTAGTATTATGGTTTTAAATTGAGTCAATAAACTAAAGAAGATGTTGATGGATGTTGCTGTAGGCTTTATTCTCTAAAATACTCAAGACTGATATGAATTCATCAATGTACGTAAATGACATTGATGTATGGCCGCTGTGAATACATTTGTCAAATCTAACTTTCTTCAGTTTGGTTCGTTAATTAAGGAAGTGCAAATTAAAGTTCTAATCAGAATAAATTGCATTTACGCGGTAACAAATAAACTTATAGGTTACAAATTATTCGCATAAGACTACAGAACCTTAAATATTTTCATTTTAGAATGACACTTCAACTAAAGTAGAACATTTACGCCAAGTGCGAATGAAATCATTTTTCAAATTCTTGTATGTGCATTATTACGTAAAATAGAATAATCTTTTCGATAACACGGAAATGAGTTAGCTTCATGCCCTTGTCTGGTGTTGGATTCTACAGTGGAATCCTCGATCTGAAATGTAAAACTTAATTATGCGTGCGTGTTGGTGTTTCGATAACGATTGAAAATTGTTTGAGCCATTGTTTAAATCTTAACAATCATTATTTTAAAGTGACAGCTACCAGGATACATATGTTTCTGAGATTGTTTACACCATTAATGTACCAATTCTCCTATATAGCATAAGTTGTTCATTTGCCTATCCACAGCAATACTGAATTCTAGAACTGTAGCCTAACATTCCTTGTGTTGTGTTTCTGTTGGAAGATAATCTAGCCAGCTGAAGACAGTGCAGGCTGTCCTAAACACGAACATGAGACACACAATCATCATCTTAGCCTGAAGGTCAAGAACTAAGCCCACACGTTTATACCTAATCGAATTACAATAATTGTTAAAGAAAAGTCACTCAGTAAACAACCTGGATAGGCCTATGAAAACTGACGGCACCATCGTATCAAGTGATCTACTACAGCCCAATCCAAATTCATTAGCACGGTAGACGCCAAAACTTATAAAACTAAGACCATAACAGCTATATATAAAACTTTGACCTTACAAACCTACAAAACTAAGACATATAAGATAAACACCATATGAAATGTAAAGTTAATACTATAAAGCTATTGGGACTGTATGTTTGTTAATGTGCAGGCAGTATGTTGTTGATTATGATAATACATACATGATACGACTATCGGTTCTGCGAAATCACATAGTACGTCTTACTAGCCTACATCGGCCCACATAGTTATCGTAACACTGTCTACTAACAGGATAGTTTCAAAGGTGGTGCGTATTGAGCCGAATGACAGTTACATAAGGGAGCATATAAGTACTATTGAGCCGAATGGATAAATGAGGCATATATGCACCCTTATGGAGCCGACTGACGTGTTTTTGTGGCTGAACTCTTTGACACGTGCGAGCCACTACGCATACTAGCACTACAGGACACCAAGTGGACCAGCCATGAATGCCATGATGAAGCCTCGGAAGAAATTTAAAAAGACTAATAATTACATCACACCCAGTACTACTATGACCCAGCTAAAAGCGACTCTTCAGAGACGGTTACTGACCCCGCCCTCCTGAAAGAGGGACAAACCAATTTTATTATTGCTTCAGCCAGCAGAGAGCTTAGTGGCGCTGCAAATCGCGACTATACGTCTCGCCGGAAAATAGCAGGCCACGCTGATGATGCCACCCTCGGCAAACAATAACACGCACAGCTTTTTGGTTATTAGAGTTCACCGACTTCTAATAACGGACACAAGGAAGAAAGTAATTCAGAAGCAAACTGAACAAGACAGCACATTGTATTCTTTGAAATTTAATTCAGCAAAAGAGGATGGCCACCAGTCATTACCCCCATGATCTAACCCCTTATTTTTCCTACATTGCAGGTATGAGCACTCATTCCATGATGGTATAGTAATTAAAGGGTGAGAGATTTATTCCTAAAATTATATTAATAGTCCTATGAGTACAAATTACGAATAAACCACATTGTTGTGCAGCTGTCAGCGTTATACTAACGGTATACCATCAAAGCCAACCCATTATTTATTTCATCAGCTAATTTATTTATTCAAAACAGTAAATGCCTCTTCAAATATATATAGACATAAATAATATGCATACCCTGGGAATCTCTTGCGCTGTAAATCTGATCATCAATTTATCTGGTAGGTCTGTATATAATTGCACATTTTCACTTTATGTATTCGTGAATGAACTGGGTTAATTAACGTGCAAAGACTACCGTAAGATCGATGTATAATTGAATCTGGTTCTGGTCGCGAGCGTCCTCGTGTAGCGTATGACTTGTTGTTGTGTGTTTCCGATGATTGTGCATTATCCATGAATACCCTGGTAAACCATGGAAAACATCAGTATACCTGTGGAGAATTAAAGGGGGAAACGAAGTTTATCCATATACGATAAGACGAGAGTGCATGATGATAAAGATATTATTCAAAAGTCTCTGCTGCACTTTCATAGAGAAATGTATGAAAAGTGGTAGCACATCATTTTGCCAATAGTTAGCGAGTACCTAATTATCTGATCAATTGGAGAACTTCTAGATTGTAGTACGCGCTCTATAATTATCCTGTCACCGTTAGGAGTGTGTTAACGAATTGGTATGATTATGACCATTTTAAATTGTATCACCACCAATGGCAATATGTTTGTGGAAGAACGGTGTACGATCATTCAGTTAGGTGGGTGGTCATGCATATGCAAACAAATCAAAAGGAGAGGGGCACGAATAATTCAGACGACAACAGAGTAGGTTGGCCTCTGTAGCCCAACACTGACTATGACACCGGCATATCAACACTGAGACGCTGGCGGTATATCAGCAATACACCTGAATGAAAAATATGTCGCCAAACATCCGACAGATTTACCGATATTTTCATCAGACAATACCTATTTGATAACGTGTCATGTTATTCGTCAAATGCAACACGCTGATGTTATCCATTAATTTTAATGCGAGATACATACAACTCATTCATCGTCAAATTCTTCCGAAGAAAATTAGTACATTGATTACTTCGTCTGAATACCGGGGACACACCTGTGAAATATATCATCGTAAAGCTTACATATTCTAAAAAAATGTAAACGTAAAACAATGATGTACGCAACTAAAGTGATTGAAACAGTTGCAATGAACCTAATCATTTCCCATACATGTTAGACCCATTTCAGTCAGCCACGATCCTGGTTTCCGTACGGACTCGGTTCTACTAAGACTGAGATTCTCAACCTTTGGTATGCGTACCACGGGTGGTACATTTGGACCATTTGGTGGTACGCAGCGTGCTTCTTTTTTTATTTAATTTCTTCCTCGTGCAGTTTTGCACAATCTTTAAATTTATATCGGAAGCTGACAAATGTTTGTTAACGGCCAGAGGTGCACTTATGCAATACAAATACAGTGGTACTCGGTGGTACCACGAACATGTGAAATATTACCCCAGTAGAAAAATGTTTGCAACCCCTGTAACTATGAGTGAAAACGTTATCTTTATTATCTATTATAGTAATAATTTCCAAATTGGACATTGACCATCCGTTGGACGGCGGTATACTGGTTCAGGTTTTTATCTCAATGCCTTGCTTGCAAGAAATGTTTCTTACAGCCTCGTGTTTTTGGAACAGATCCTTCCAGTTCATCTTCAGATCACTCACTTGAATAGTTCAGCATGGCATATTTCGTTTCCTATATTTGACCTGTTGGCTGCTGCATTATATAAGACTGTCACGAGCGAAAATAAATTTCAAGTTTATTGTATTATTGTTTATTGGTACATTTGGGCTTCCGTCATCCTTTCGTAGGCCGAGTATAATCAGTAGTTTAAACTGAATGTGTTACGTAATATTATGGGGGTGAGCGTAAAGCATGTTGCGTTGTAACATTCCAGAACAAGTATTTAAATAACCGAATAATAAACAATAAAATGATTAACTTAGACAAATGAATTGGATAAAAAAATATTTCCTTGTGGTACGAGAAAGGTATGCGCATGGATATAGGTATTTAAGAAGAAATCAAGAAAGTAGACAGTAGGTAGTTGACTCTTGGTGGGCATAGAGTATAGGGCGGTTAAATTTCGTATCTGCCTTGTATACCTTTTCTGTAAGTTTACTGTTTCGAGCAATGTGGCGTCGTACACAGAAATTCATCAAAGGTAATCCACTGTAGAAGGAGTGCGTTATTTGCTGTACCAACATGATTGATGGCCCGAGAGACCTACTGTACCGTCTTGATACAGATATTTATATGTGATTTCCAGCCATTTTAATGGTAAGCTCTGAAGAACCTTTACATTATCGTTTTAACAACATCTATCCATATGGGTTGGGATGTTGATTATACTATGTCGTTGAAAGTATTACCGTATATTGTATGTATGCGACAGTGTATTAATGAATAATAGGGCTGAAATTAACGACGATTTTGATAGCTTAATTTGAGTCGTGTAATACACATGGGCATAATGATGTCATTGAATGAGTTAATTAAGGTTGCAAAATGTACAATGGATACATGGAAATCTATGATACTGAACATAAATCAATATTTCATAGACATTGTTCCAAGGTTTATATATATATAGCCCTATATACGTATATATATATATGTATATGTATATACGTATATATACGTATACGTATATATATATATATATATATAGGAATCGATAATTGCAAATTAGCATACGTTCCGTGATAATTAAATTTAATAATTATCTGCAGGCTTGTTACCCCGGTTATATTCAAATGTCTGATGCCTTGATGACGACTCAGTGTCAACTCTAGGGTTTTAACCAATGCTCCGATGCTATTCCTGGTGCTTTGCTGGTGCTCGGATTCACGAGGGTCATACGGGCAGACTGGTTCAGCCAACGCCACCGATTAATTGCTGAACCAGCTGATGTTGGATTGCGGGAGTATCTTGCGTTATATATATGTTGAACTTGTGACAATCATACGTCTTGCTGAAAGTTGAGCAAGGAAGGTTCCGTGTTCATTTCTAAAGAAGAACAGGTTATGATTTTATACTTGTTTTATACTTCGTTCCAGTTCTTTTGGTGGGGTCTAACTGATTTTTTAAGTGGTTAAAAGTAACCCGTGACAAAGACTACATATTATAATTATTAATAAAAAAGAAAATTTGAACAAAAAAGACTGAATTGATTGATTGATCTTTTGAACTGGAAGAAGTAGCTACATCCACGTGAATGTATTGATCTTCAACGGTACTACTGATGTTGTTATTTGTGTTGTTAATTGAGCTGAATAGGTGTTGCGCTAGAGGACAGAGGCTACACCTGGACAAAGAAGACATGCTTTTCTCATAAATATTGACAATCACCTCCCGGAAATATACTCGCGGTGTTAAATAAGAACTGGTTAACAACTAAACAATCAGTAAATACGAAGTAAATACGTACTTTCCTTGTTCTTTACATGCTCTTTTAATACGCTAATTTCAATTATTTGTTTGCTTTTCCAATGGCAACGTCGTAATTAAGACTCAGTTCTATCAATTGGCTAAGATAACATATACGATATATGTGGTCGGTTTAGGACGGCCTGGGGATGTCCTCCAATTAAAGACATAGACTACACCTAACGTGACACTACTGTACCGTTCTCGTACAAGTAAAGCGAATCAAATTGGGACCGTGACATATACTGACGTTGTTTGGTTTCAGTGGAGGCCCTTTTATTTCATGGGTGGCTTTTCTTTAAAAGAAATAATAATTAGGACTCAAAGAGGCATCTTAATGCAATACATTAATGTCAGAACTTATTTGTTCTTTTGTTTTGATAGTGTTTGTTTGTAGGTTAACTACATTGCACAAAACTGGTAAGAATTTTTTTCTTTTAGAACTTTTCATTAATTTCTTCAAATTGGCGGGAGGTAGAGCTTGCATACATATGATGGACTGCTGAAAACCCACCCAAGAAGGAACATGGGTTCTAAAACCAAACTGATCCAATTCTTATTTCGACGGGACTGTAAATACATAAAGACCATTATTTTTGGCCAGTGTAGTGCCACGCAATGTGTAGCACATGGCTCGGTTGGAGAACGACCCATCGTTGATCATTAACCGTCCTTAACACAGCATCTACTACACATGATCCGAGCCAAAAAACGAGAAACAATAGATCGCTTATCATGCAAATCGAAAACAAATATTGTGTAGCAGCAGCTGAAGTCCAGTACCATTTTTTTCTTGCCTACAAAGACTACGCCAGATACCTGAGAATCGTATGGAATACTCAGCATCACTCTACATATCCGTAGGTATTCGCCTTATTTTGTCGAACTTAATGAGTTGCATGATATGTTCATCAAACAATATCTAGTAAAGTAAAATCAATTAGTACAGTGAATGCGCACATTTCCAAAACCAAGTAAAGAAAAGGTTAGCAATCATTCTCCTAAGTTTGTTTTTGAAACCCAATCTTCATTGCCATGCATACATTGGCTATGTTAATAATGTAACGAAAGAGTTTGAAGTGGAAGAAATGATGACTGACGATGATACAGGCACAACTTAATGAATCAGATACGAAACAGATAATTACCTGCCACTTCCAGTAACGCAACCAAGGAGCCTAACATATCATTGAGATATAATGTTACGAGCGCAAACATCATACAGTACTATTGAAGAATCAATGCACTGTTCCATGGCTACAAACCGCAGAAATAGTTCCCCTCTGAGTTCGTGAAGTGGGCCGTCACCAAATACAAAACGTCATGGACTGCACGCACTTCAGATGACCCCCATTTTAGAGGAGAAGGGGCGAGCTAGATCCTGACATTCAGGATAATTCTCGAGATATGATTAACCTTTCCCTCCTGCTATATATCGCTATCATCCACCGTCAATACCGTGATACCATAACTTATTTAATTATATGTTATTTTGAGGAGACGGTGGACGTCCAGGCTGCAAAGTCCCCGGGAACAACGCATTTCATTAATATGCACGTTTTGAGAATTAGCTTTAGATCAGCATAACATTCAATACGTTGATAGGTTCATGTAATAACTAAAATAAATTCCATTTCATTATTTCTCTTAGCCGAGATTCAGTAATACATGTATAACTAAGACCAGAGATCGATCTTTAAAATTCCAGTTGACCTCTGGCTCAACGGAACATATTTTCTGTTCGATTTATCTATTGGATATACCACTGAATTAATGAACGGAAATTGGAAACGTCCTTGGATGCATGGCAGGTTTTTTAGTAGGAATTAATGTTGAAACAAAATACACATTGTAAGGACGAGACAATATAAATTACTACTGCGCGATCGTTTCTCTATTTATACTGCTTTGTTGGTAAAAAAACGTGTATGTGTGTGACGGGAGAGTGTGGGGGTTATATTCCCCATCCTCCTCCCCTTGGCTATCATTTATACCTAAAAACAGATTAAAGAACGAGAAACCCCATGTCTGTGCTTTAGGGGCTACGCTTGCAGGATAATCGACATGGACGTACCAGGAAAATTAAAATGGAAGCTTGGAGAATGACGTCCCTGTAAAAGTTGTATTTCCTGGAATGTCCCGTCTTTTCCTTTGCAGCAAAGGGGTAGGACCGGGAGGTGCCATGGCTACGTCCCTGTCCCCGTGTAAAATGGTGCTATGGTTGGTAGTCTCAAGATTTTGTCAACCAGTGCGCGCAAGATACTCAATTATTGGTTGTTGCTGGTGGTTAGCTGAGCTTGTGTTCTGCCAGTGTGCAAATTGTAGTCGGATAGAATGTTACCAGAGATTCTCAAATGTAACCTGGACGTCTTTAGAATGGAATATTGAATAATTTGTGCGCAACATTTGAGAGAGAAATTGAGGAGCTTAAGTGGAATGTGTACACATTTGTAATTGAAATGTTAGCTGATACACAAATACGGTGTAAGTATAGCTCGGACTCGATGATCCTATTTACTTTTTTGATTCTTTTGTATCTAACTTTTTCAAGCTATGAATAAAATTAGGCGGTAAAGCTCCCCCATCTCCACCCTCTCTGGTGGGTTTGGTTTTTCGCGGATTTAGGTGACTGGTTTTTACATTAACTTCGCTCTGCACAGCAGTAGATTGCTCTCACTTCCCTCGGTCTGTGAGAATTAGTGATAAAAGATGGGGATGGTTGTTATATGTCTGCCTTGTTAACCTCTGAACACTGGTCGAAAGGGGAGACGGAACTTCATCCACGATAATCACGGGCATGATTGGCTTACTAATTATTACCTTACTACACTAAACCAGGGAGCTGCTTTTATAATTGTGAAAATGCTTGCCAAGTCTGTGAAGTATCAGATGGCACAGATGAGAGGGATGATTCCCATTAGTGAAACAAAAGTTAATTCTCTCTGTGTCTGAAATGAGTCATTTGGCAGTAACGGCACCCCAGTATGTATGTAGACATTGGAAACGCCATATCTCAGTGTCTCCGTGTCCCAGTACAAAAGTATATCTTGTTTGTATACGCGTGCAGTTTTTGTATAAAATTGAATAGTGAATAGAGGTTCTATACCAAACATCGACATGGTAGAATGAGCTCTTTTCCTCGAGTTGTGTGTGGTAACTAATACTAATCTAGTAATGACATTGCTTGACTATCTATATACATGCGGCGCAACGTGGGCCAATCATTTGACTCTGTTCGAGTCAGTCCCCGATGAATAGCAGCTCTCCTACGGTAGCCTGGATATCAATCGTCATCATATAAAATATCAACAGACACTGAACTGAGAAGCGATCATGCTAATCACTGTAAGGCCCTAACAACCTTTGTCCATATAGTCTGACCTAGAGTATAGATAATGGTATACTGTTGTAGAGCTAGGCCTAAAATCCACAGTATTCTAATATTAAAAGACTACCGGTACTTTAGCTAGGGTAACATATTTATTGGTATGAAGACATGGGATAAAGCTGATCAACAGGTCACTCTCATTTCCCTCGGTTTTGATAATGTAAAGTGGTTGAGCAGGTAGGCTATTTAGTAACACTCATTTTCTGGCTGATTGGGATGGGCTCCTCCTCCCTTTTAATAAAAATTCCTTTAAGTCACTCCAATTTTTATTCAAAAACCCTTTTCCCTCCTGTAATTTTCTTGATTAGGCATGCATGGATGTCAAACATTCTCGATCGAGCTTTGAAAAGAGCGCCATTACAAACCACATCGTGATTTGTCTTGAACAGCGCCGCGTTATGAATTGGAAATGACTCAAGTCAATCTTCTGCAGTAACGGACCACCAAACAATGTGCAGGAAGTAAACTGTAGTAATTATCCGGCAATAGAATTCCATTGATGAATAGCACCATCGGAAGGTTGTTTTATGCATTATGTGGCACTCAATAGAGCTATTGAATAATCCGCATGTGGTAGAAAGATCGCAGAATAAAGAGTATTTAAGTGGTAGTCATTCTGCTTCAGTAAAGATCATCGAGCAATGATTACGTTAGTCAGTAATAAAGAGTACATGTTTGAGGCAAAAAAGATTACCGCACGCAAAATGCTTAGCCTACGATGTCGCTAATCACTATTTGACATTAAATATTGTCGTATAATAAGTAATTGAGAAGAAGTCACTTTTGAGCTGTCCCATAATGAGACAGTTTGTGACATGACAGTAAAGATTACCGTGTAACACGTAAACATGTCGTTATTTACTATTTGACATTAAATATTGTCGTTGCAACATGAGTAATGAGAGGAAGTCATTATTCGACACTTTTAAGCTGTCACATCAGAATATGTTTTTTCCCTTTAATGTGGTAGTTAAGATTGCCGCATAATGCGTAAGTCTGTCGTTAGTTATCATTTGACAGTAAAGAGTACTGCATCACGAGTACTTGAGAGGAAGTCATTGTTCGACACTAAGCTGTCTCATAGTGAGTAAGTTTTCCTTAGTCACTATGTCGCAGCAAAGAGTCTGCGTAATGCTTAATAGTTCGGTCATTATGCGGTGGTTAAAGATTTCTAATACATCATATTATATTATACTGACTTCTATTACATTATGTCATTATGCAGCAACTTATTTATTGCCACAGAATGACATACAACTGCATAATGAGTTGCTGGGGAAATTGTCATTTTGGCGTCCCATAGCCATTCAAATGCATGTTTTGTTTATAATTATAATTATATTTAGTAATTTTGTATTTATATCAAATACGGTATACTTTGAAACAGGTTAATATAAGTAATGTGCGATGAAAGCAAGTACTCTTATTGTGTATATTTTGTGAACATTTCGTTTCAATCACGTGTTTTTCTGTAAGCGGACACTCACGTGGGACGTAGGTTATCGTTTCTGGATTTAAGTTTATTATTTAACTATGTCAATTTTACTATAAACTTCTTACGTAAAATGTCAAACGGATAATAGGAGCAGATATATTTCTTTTCTCTTTCAAGAAAGAACTTGATTTAGGGAATAATGACCAGATGTTGTCTTCTTCCATTCATGAACCCTTCGATGAACCCTTTTTGATACATTTTTGTAAAAGGCAACAATTTTCGTATTATGTTGGTCATCGTTTATTCTCCCAATGGTAACTGGCGAGCTGTCTTATGACGTCACAGAGTTCGAAATATAATCCACTGCCCGATTCGAACGCGACGACCAGATGGTCCAGTCACTCAATGTGATCGATGTCTGAGCTAACCTCGTCTTATATCACGTGAATATTCACAGTGCACTGAGCATGATGAGCTATTGAACACCGATGATGATCTAAAACAACGAATAATACTAATCGTGTTGTGCTTTCTACTACGGTAGTAATAATATTCGCAGTACAGCTAGCATTAGTACTAGCCCTACGATATGTGTGTGTGCAGATGTTAGGCCTATTATTCATAGCTAATGTGTAACTAACTGGTAACTGTACACTGCTGTCACGGTCAATTCTGAACACAAATCGCGTTCCTATGGGAATGACGTAATTTTTATGGGGCACTACTTCATACGCTGCTAACATTTAATTCTCCCAATTTTCAAAGCTGGCTTCTGTATCAGAGTATAGCCGGTCCTCTGTACTCAAATGATGACCCGTCCCCCATTAATAGATTCGTGACCAATCAGATTGCAGCATCGTGAATAATGGTTTATGAATTGTGTAACATTTACCCATGAGCTTAATGCAACCGATACCGGTAACTGACTTCGCATCCTTAGGAAAGACTTGGCTGTGGTAGCTTACACTACAGTATTACACCGTAGCATAGAAACCTTTTACTTTTAGGGACATAATATGAATGACATAAACGGACAAATGAAGCTTAAATACAAGGGCAAGGACAAAATTAAAATGATCTGGGCACTCCATGGCCATCACGATACCCCATAGGCAGTTATGATATTAGCTATTAGGCTATGTTTTCAGCAATCACTCGTTAGACCACAACCTGCAGTCTTTACCAACATGAATTGAGAGTACAAACGTTTATAAGGAATAAATAAATTTGCTTGTATGGCAAGGGACTAACTTTCGCAACGTTAAAGTTAAATTAAATTAAATTTGAAGGTATTATTATTATCTCTGCAAATTAACAACGTATATCTCAACTATTTTATACCACTCTCTGTTTACTTATCTGTGTATAGTAATATATAGTTATTAATGCGAGTATATTTAACTAGATAGTCGATGTATCACAAAAGTATCGGCTGTGTATGTGACTACATGACAGTGTACGGTATGTAGCTACATGACAGTGTACGGTATGTGACTATATGACAGCGTATGTGACTACATGACAGTATATGTGACTACACGACTGTGTACGGTATGTGACTACATGACAGTGTATGTGACTACATGACAGTGCATGTGACTCCATGGCAGTGTATGCGACTCCATGGTAGTATTATCGTGTGTAAATTCAAAAGTGAGTCAACATTGTGACCTCTAAAGTATCCAGTCCATAAGTAATCAAAACTACACTGTGAGTGGTTTTCCGAGTTGATGTTAATTTAAAGTCAAGTTTAGTAACATCATGGAGCTCGGGATCTTATCTCCAGGCAGCGATCATGCACGATACAGGTTAAGTAATCAGTGAACTAATCCAGGGATACTCCAAATATATTTATAGGCAGCTGTGATGACAGGAAGAACGGGCATTTTTGATTATCATACAGTGACAGATGTTGATACTAAATAAAAAATATATATATTATTAGTTTTGAGAAGAGTATCGCTTCGTACAATTATGTAAAACGATTTACCTTTAATTTGGAACAAGCTCAAATATCTCATTATCAAGTTATCTTGATACTCGGTGGGTTAGCAGGACATGATACAAGGTTAACGTAAAGCTCTTAGGTAATCACATCTCAGTTTTCAAACATCTGCCTCAGTACTAAGATCATTGGTTGAGGAAATTATTCAGAGAGATATCAATCGCTCAGAGAAGTCACATGAAATTTGCTTGTCTCCCAAAACTCACAAATAATTGATGAAACTCAAACATTAGTCAACGTGTCGAACCTCTTAAACGTTGTTCCTTCTGTAGCTGTTAATTTGCAGCTACAGGAAAACCTGTAAGTGTGATTGTGTAGCATTATAAACAATCCAGGGAATCGTGTTTAATTTTTTTTATAGAATGGCCGTTTTTAACATAATCTCGAGTGAAGCCAATTCGATATTTATTAGGGGTAAAATGTTTATTGCCGAGGTTCCCATAGGGCGTAGAGAGTAGAGTAAATTACAATACATCAGGCCGGTCAAGAAAAATAGAAAATTAAGACAAAATAAAAAACAAGATCACTGAAAAACTAAATAAGTCATTTAACTAATTATAATTATTGACTGATTCAGCATTACTTCATGATTTACTTTAAGCGATTCACATATTGTTCTGATTTAAGATTCTACATCAGGGTCGTCAATGTTTCTGACTAGTACTTAGTACATATTACTAGCGCGTACGTATTACAGTATTTGAAGTATAGTCTACGTACGATACTTAACGAAACCCCATGCAAGTGTAAACATATGTCAGTGGGTAGCGGCACAAACCTGTGTCCGAATCTGGGCGTCTCCGCGGTGATTTTATGTAAATTTGTTGGTATAATAAGGATGTGTAGATACAATATAATGCTATATATTGCAACCTTTGAAAAAAACGTACTCTTATCTTAGGGGGAAGGGGTGAAACGATACTTACTCCCCCATATTTTCGTCGGGGACTACCCCTCCTTTCCCGAGATATATGCCTATGCAGGGAAAATGCCTGTAGGCCAACAAATGTTGAATACATACCAGTAGTTACACATACCAATGAAGCTGTTAGACCGCTCCCCAATTTCCAGGGCCATAGCGAAGGCATGAATTTGTCTTATTGCTTTTTATGGGGGCGGAGTTGGTGGAGTGGAAGAGCAAATATTCCTATACTTCATCCGAGTGAATTGATACCAGGTGAAGCTATACATTTTATTCTGAAGGAGTAGTATTACAATGGTTGACAGAAACGCATTTGATTATGGGCAGCTTTTGTAAATACAATTTTTGAGATCGCCTACCGACAATATGGTACCATGGTCCCTGGCTAAGCCACCGCGTTGGAAGCGCGTACAACAAGTACAGGAGAAGCTGTGCGCGAAGGAATGGATTGGATTTATTTCACAGCTTGAAACCTGGAAAGAGTAAGACCTTTGGGGGTCCTGTGGGAACTTGTTTGAAATTTAAAAATGAAACGAATAAAAATATAAAAATATACCAGGATTAACAGCTGTAAGGTACCGGTAATACCCGTTAGTTTCAACATACCACAAAGATCCAGTCCTGATAAATTGTCAAACTAGAAAACAATACCAATAACAACGTAACATATTATACTAAGCTGACTTTTGTTGTGATACAATGCCCTCTATTTAACAATTATTTTCCAGTCTGCGCATCACGGGCAGCGATTCTCTCAAGGTTTGTCACTATTTATCTGACTGTCATTAACTTACGTTGTTCTAATCATCTGGATGAGGGTTACAAGCATTAATATCGTGAGTTTTATGCTCCAAGTTGTTCTCTCCATATAATCAGGAGGAATTCCATCAGTATGAATACCTCTCACGACGTTTCGAGTTTGTCATCACAGATGAACAGTTTTCTGTTAAACTCAACAAGCAAAACAGTTTGCGATAATACTTTAACTAATGAGTGGCAGATATTTTTTCGTGCACTTTTGATCACTGGTTTCCTTTTAATTTTCATTATTGGGACTTGTTCGAATTTCGCGGTGATACTTCTAGCTCTACGGCCCAGTAATAGCTGTACAGTAAACACTCTGAATAAGTACATCCTTAGCCTTAGCGTCACAGACCTCGTATACATAGCAGGGTCTATGTTCTTTACTATCACTAACTACGGCGGCAAAGGGTGGATTTTCGGAGATATTGGTTGCAGATTGATTCTCACGTTGGATTTTTTGACTATGCACGTAAGCGTATACATCCTCAGTGTAATGAGCGTCGAACGATACGTGGCTGTCGTCCATCCGATGCGGTCCCTCCGCTACAGAAGTCCAGCGTGTGCTCGCCGCCTGAATATTGCCGTTTGGGTGGTTTCTTTTATTCTTGTACTACCGTGCATCTTTGGCATGAGACAGGTGACCTATACCCAGCAAAACGGCGAAACGGCCAAGACGTGCAGCTGGACACTCGGTGAAGCTCATGTAATGCACGTATACATGACCACGATGTTCTTTACGTCATTTTTAATTCCCTCCGTGATTATGCTGGTCGTATACAGTTTGTTACTCTATCATTTCTTAAGGACAGTCAGCCCGGTGAGAAAGTCAAGTCACGAGATCAAGAGATCGAAGAAACGAGTAGCAAAGATCATCTTTGTGATAGTAATCATCTACTGGATTTGTTACTTGCCGTTTTGGACTTACCAGATGATATCCATCCATGCCGAATCTAACTTCGATCCGAACCACATCATGGGCCTCTTGACACTTGTGTTGTCCTATCTTAACAGTTGCTTCAATCCGTTCCTCTACACAATGTTTCCGAAGAGTTTCAATCTATGGAAGAGTCTTTGTGTCAGGTACCACCCAGCATCTTCAAAATCCAGAAATGGTAGTTAGTTACCAAAGGACGGTTACCCCCCAAAACACATGCATAAGTCGTTCATATAATGTAACGTGTTAGGTACTATGTTACAAAGGAAACTCGTCAACGTTTCGTGGGAAGAATTTTCACCGGATATTGTAGTAAGTTCATGTTCAAAATGATTTTCTATAAACAGTGTTATAAATAGATTTACGTTCATATATGTTAATATGCAAATGCTACATTTGTAAATCTTTACAAACACCAGACCACTTTTTTCTTTACCGTATCTCTCAGAGCTTTAATCAAACATTATAGTTTTACCGTCGCCAGTAATAATTAAATCGCATAATTCAAACTGGACAAGAACGTTGGTTGCGGTCCAGGACAAATGCCGCAGTATCTGCATGCATGAGCTACACACTCGCCCAATGTTCTCCATGTCCGGTCGACATAGGATTTTGGCTGGGAAGTGGGTCAGTTTGGCGCAACGGTGCCGTTGCATATGCAGCCGTTGTTAGGATGTAGGGTCCAGGCCCTATCTTGGGTGACTTTCCTTAAAAATCAGTTAATAACTTAAAAATCGGAATCGGATTGGGACCGTTTTGATTTAGGGTTCAGGCCCTATCTTGGGTGACTTTCCTTAAAAATCAGTTAATAACTTAAAAATCGGAATCGGATTGGGACCGTTTTGATTTAGGGTTCAGGCCCTATCTTGGGTGACTTTCCTTAAAAATCAGTTAATAACTTAAAAATCGGAATCGGATCGGGACCGTTTTGATTTAGGGTCCATGCCCTATCTTTGGCGCGATGGTTCTGTGGCATATCCTGGCGTTGTTGGATTTTTTGTGCCCCGCTAATTTCTTGGGTGGCTTTTCAATAATAAGTACATTTGCCGGCACGTTTATTTATTTAAACATTTAACGGGTAAACGTCTTGGCAACTTGTAAATCTTCTATGTATTGATGTTTCTATTTACCTATTTTCTATTTAATTGAAGATAAAAAATAATTGCGTCTTAAGCAAGTCAAAAACAGCAGATTCGATCGCAATAGGCAAGTTTGAATCAGTTCCCTCATCGATAAGTTTCATCACTAGAATCATCAGAAAAAGCACAAACAACGAGCAGCGATAACACATGTGCAAAAATACCAAAATTGTTATAAGATGATAGTTTGTCATGAAGTGAGAGTTAGGTGAAAGTAAAATTTACGCAGCTGAAAAAAGTATCGAGTATCGGTTTTCTTAAGGGTCAACAGTGAAAGGATAAATAACAGAGATATAACACGTGTGCACGTGCTGGAATGAGGGGGTATAATAAAGGCCGTGATGGTATTGTTCAACGGTACGATCACTAATACTAAACAAATTGTGAAAAGATCATTTCTTAAATGTGAGAATTAGGCGACAGTAAAACTTGAGCAGCTGAAATAGAACTTTACTGATCACAAATGTTATCCCAGTTGGCTTCCAAATAAACTGCACGCACACAGGGCTAATTAATGCCTCATTAAACTGATCGTAGTACAGTAATAGTCAAATAGAGTAATGAGTTTTCAAGTTATAAAAACCGGAGTTCAAAGTTACGATTGAAATATTACTGAGGAATCGGAATATTGTTAGATATGTGTTGAAAACCGTCTTAACGCACGAATGTCTCTAAATCCTCCGCGAATACAAAGCTTCTATGTTTGTGTTCATTTTGTGAGTTATTTCATTTAGTATCATGTATTTTGGTTAATAACTGTCTTATTGTATTGTACGATATATAATACACTTTCCAGACGCGTAATGGAAATTCGTTGTTAGAATAAGTTTTCTACAAACGTTGTATGCTCATTTCATTACTTGTTTGCACTGATCGCCTCTTTATTCCGTTTTATTCATTATTTGTTATATTTTATGTTATTAATATCCTCCAGGTTGTAAAGCTGTTATAATGTTTATCTAGCATTCTCCATCGCAGCAATATATGTTAATGATTATAGACAAATCAAGCTTACCAGTATTGGTTGCAATTACTACACTACACTATTCCGTTTGCACTGATCGTCTTTTTATTCCGTTTTGTTATTCCGTTTTATGATTTATTATTAATATATTATCATCCATGATGTAAAGCCGTTATTAATATCCTATCATCCATGATGTAAAGCCGTTATTACATTTATCTAACATCCTCCATCGCAGAAGTAAATACAGCCACATATGTTAATGATTGTGGTCGAACTGCTTACCAGTATTGATTTTAATAACAAAATATATTACTACACTGATTTTGCCTAAAGAAAAAATCGTTTCTTATGCAGATGTTATAGTTATCTTGGTTCATTCATTGTTTAAACACTGAATAATATAAACACGAGTGATAAGAGGCATGTTTCGTGATTTAGTTCCGTGTTGTCCTTATACTCGTACGGAGTACACGGTAGAATAATACCTTTTTTCAGACATTCATAAAACGAATTGATATCATATTGTAGCAAAGACATGTCAGTTTAATTTTTAAAATTTGTAATTTTTTTGGTTTTGGAGGGGGTTACGATTGATAATTGTCATAAATTTTGGTTTACCGTAATATCAAGTTATACGAATTATGACAGTCCAGCCAGGACAGGTCAAATTACAGCAAAGATTACTTGATGTGACGAAACCTGTGAAAGGTCCGGTCAGGACAAGTCAAGTTACATCATAGATTAATTGATTTTATGATACTTGTGAGAGTCCGACCAGGACACATCAAGTTACAGCAATGATGTGACGAACTTGTGGGGGAGGGGGTTGTTTACGATTGTTGACAATTGTTCAAAATTTGGTTTAACCGTTGAGGACAAAGGGTTTTTACCCCTCTAACGCCTATGGTCAAAGTGAATATGTGTGGAATTGGAACGCCTCCTTGAAATTCAAATCAATATCATCACGTCCAAACGACGATCGATGAGTTGCCATATACCTTCATCATTAGATGTGTCACTCCACGCGGAGAGGTAGCTATAAAATACAGCGTAAGGCAGATGACGCGACAATAACCTGTCCCCAAGGGATGCATGCTCAGTGTATACTTACATTTAGTTATATATGGGGGTATGGGGCCGATTTATCTCATGGAACGCATTTAGCGTGTACAAGAAGTACCCCCCTCGAATGAATTCAACAGTAGAACATTTTCTTGGCATACGCGGACTATTGTGGAGTCTAAGGGAGTAGGTGTCACCGTATTCCATTAGAATGTTATATTGACAGGTCGCCAAATACAAACTGTTTGATGCTGAACATACATTAAAATTAATGTTTCCGGTGGAGAAAATAGTTTTTGTTTTGGGTTGTTATTTCATTCTTTTCTGTAGAGATTCTAGTATCCTATGGGGCCCACTGATTTTATTAAGGGTTGGGATTTCGGCCAAGTCGAGTAGCCTTTTCAGGTGGAAGATCAATAAGAAAATTCAGAATTTACCAAAATACATAACAAAGAGAGACCATATTGGCTACTTTTATATAAATTCCGATTACTTTCTGCATATTTCCGACTTTTTTAGACCACTGTTATTGAACGAATGCGGATTTCCATCGGGCAAGCACATCGATTGTGTTGGATAAAACATGTACTAATAAAGCTCGTTTTGGTAGTTTGGGGCAGATTTGGATTTTTTAAACAAACGGCAGCATGCAAAATCGCAGATATGTTTCACTCTTCATTTTCGGTATACTGATTCCACTTTTGACATGCCGATGTCAAGTTGACGATATCACTTGAAATACTTTGACATATTTGAAACAGATGTCGTTCCGTAGTCAGCTCCCTTTGATTTTCATTTGCATATTAAATATACGTATTTTATGTGTTTTTATCGTATTGTGTTATTTTATGTGTACTTCTCGTTCAATAGGTTACACATTAGGTGGCCTACACTCGCCCAATGATCTTCAGGTCTGAAGAGTCCGATCGAATTAGGATTTGGGGCTGGGGACTGGACCAGTTTGGCTTGATGGTGACCTGAACATGCTCTTTCTTTGGAGACTTTTCTTAAAAGTACAATTACCAAGACAATACTTTTCTTTATATTGTAAAATTGTACCATTGACGACATTTGCTAGTCAACCCATTGTTATAGAGCGTTTCAATTTACTGAAACCGATTGGTATACCGCTTCAGTAATTAATTAACTCACTCATCCCTGAACAGTTGCACCGAATGGTTTCATTGTCGTATGAGAAAGTGAAAGAGAACTCTGCCCTTCTTCGTTAGCCAACACTTCAAAGTGATAGGTTCCTTCAAGTCACCTTCTTGGGAATTTTTAATAAGATCAAAAATTCATTGGCTTCTATTCTCAAGTATTCCTTCAAACACATCTGGACGAATTGAACAGGTATCAGCTAGTGTAAGCAGGAGTGTTGGTAAACTCACACCACTGCGTGTATTCGATGCACACTTGACGGACATGGAAAGAGATCATTGCGGCAGTTCATACATTCAAGGTCTACTTTTGAATAACTTGACATCTGTGTTTCTTGCTTATACTGATTAATATACTGTTCCCTTGAGCAAATGTCAGTCCACTTGAATATTGCAACGTACAATGTCGACGAACGATGCGTTGAATATGTACAGTTTGTTACTCAAGAAATTCAAATCAAGTTGTGATAAGCATTGTGCATTATTCAATTGATTTTCTTCAGATCAATTGAACATTATTTCAACCATTCAGAAGAATTAAGAATTAACAACACATTATCAATGACGAAAACTATACAAACGAAACGTTGGATATGTCATTATTGACAACATCTGAGTGATGCGTGGTCGACATTTCGGAACTTTTGTATCATCAGCATACCTATAGTAACGATAAGCGGCAAGTTATTAATATAGATTAAAAACAGTAGCAATACAATAATTGAGCCTTGAAGAACACCAGATATAGTACGTAGACAACATACGTTCTATTATATACGTTTTCATAGTCCTTGAACCAGTTAGGGGAACACTTCGTATAAATTTTATCATAAGATGAAAACATAATACAGTAGAAGACATTAACATACAAGGATATCAATAAATGTGTAAGTCTAAGCAAAATAGCCAACAAGTTGTAAAGTGTATCATCATTTGATTTTCAGAATAATGCACACACGTTGCAGACCATTACTTTCGCAACATGCATAACTAGTTTTATCGACGATAGATGACAGACTAGATCTGATCAACATAACACGTCTGCAGCACTCACCCC
>JAODAG010190585.1:0-14001 GCA_027574785.1 Orphnurgus asper | reverse complement strand
TATCTTTTCACTTTGGGTATTGTTTTGTGCTGTATTAATGGATGATATAAAACTATCAAAATTGCATTTTAATGTTTTTTATTTTGGTGCATGGATGTCACACTTTTGTCACCCAGTATGATATCTTTACACATATACATGTATATGGAACAATATCAAGCTAAACCTACTGAGCTGCATGCATTAACGGTTCGGTGCCAAGTTGCGAACAAGCCGATGGTACTGCATGCATGTGCTAAACTATATTCTTCATAGAACTACACTGTAGTTACTACAGTAATAAGAAGTCCATGAAAGCCAAAGTTGATGTCCAGCCGACTACAAATTAAATTTGTTAGGGCTTGTATGGTGTAATCGCTTCTCTTCCTAGTTTGGCTAAGATCATGTGTAGGGTCTGTATCTGTGGTGTTAATGACGGCCCGCATGGGGTCAATGGTAGTGGTTATCCCCCTACATATTACATTTTTTTTTTAGTTGTCTAAGTGAGTCTTATTGGTGCACATTCTTAGTTGCCAAAAGCTCTGCAAAAATCTCCAACAAGGTATACAGTAAAACAATTTTTTTTATGTCGTCAGCGAGCATCACCATGTGTCGAGTAATCATCGAGTATCAATTGCCAACTTTCAAATTATATGGTAAAATGAACACTGTTACGTGTTGATGCATTATATGGCATTTACACATGTCCATCTACTACCTTCCACAAAAGTGCATACAGAGACCGCAAGCATGCGGTCATGCCGGTTTGGTAGTGTACATTTAAATGCACTTCAGATACTTCAGTTGAAAGTATAATACAGACCTGCCAGCCCTCCCGGTTTTACCGGGAGTCTGCCGGTTTTGGAACTAATCTCACGCCCTCCCGATTTGATGCGTCATTCTCCAAGTTTTTGTATCACAGTCCCTAAACGCTTCTGACAATGATTTTCTCCAACTTCAAACTTAGCCTAGATGATCATTTGTTCCGTCTTGTGTCAATGTGTCATTACAATTGTTCTTAGCCTAATATGAATTGGAGAGTGTAGCACATTCCTATAGGCCTGCAGTAGTTCCATTTACTATACAGTGCGCGACAAATATTAGATTGGAATAACGTACGCCAACCGTAAGCAGCATACTCCCATCGATGTATTGGGCTGGTAGTAGCGTTATGGTCCAAATTTCATTAGGTGCACGATCTAACGTTACAGTTGTGTGCCGTGTTACCCGGACAAACAGTTTTTTGACGACGTAATAATATATACAGTGTGGCAGAGCACGAGGTACAATACTGGATTCGTCGCGCACATGTGCATGTTAATAACTGATAATTTATTGAGGTAATTTTACATTGTTTCCAATTGGATTTTGCAAAACTGCCTTTTTGGAGGGAGAAAATTCCTTCCTATTTTTGCATGGTCGGCTAGGTCTGTATAATATGTAGCAGTATACGTCAATGCTGAGCAGAAATCGATGAAAAAGATTACTTTTTACTTTAGGTGACCATGAGTGTGCTACCACCATGCCTACAATAATCCATTGGAAATAATATAAAATAATATCCTCCCTAGCCAAGTATTGAGTAGGTATACATACCTGCGAACTTTCGCTGTGACTGTGTGTGAGACTCACGGCTCAAAGGGTAGGTATCGTCTTACGGTGGATTGATGTAGATCGATGTAGAACGTCTACAGTAGCCTTCCTTAACTATACTAAGTACATGTATAGTGATAATACTATAGTATTACTTGTTGTTGTACTTGTAAGTTAGTCGTTGAACAGGTCCTAGAATTTACTGTACGTTACAGAAACGGCCTCCACAGCTAGTTTGCAAAAAGCTAAGTTACAACCAATTGACAAGTAATGAAGTTACAGTAGTTGGCAATCTTGGTAGGAAAATTAGGATCCAACTCAAATCCCATGATTCTGAATTGGAAATGAATGGTAATTGTATAGACATGGCGCTGCTAGTTCTGTGCTAGGCTAACTTAATCAGAGGCTAGTACTAATATTAACAATATAGTATTACTAGTACTACTACTTTTACTAGTTACTAGTACTACTAACTAGTACTACTACTACTAGCAGAACTTCTGAAGTTCTACTCAGTACTACTACTACTACTACTAGTACTACCACTACTGGTTATGAATATGATGTATGTATGATTACTTTCATAAGCCACTTTTTGCACACCAAAATTCAGGATTAATCTGCAACATTCTTGACATTCTAACTAAGTTCTAGCATGCAATGATGGATATATTACACTACAGTACATAGCAAAGTAAAGCCTAAGCTTAGACAAACTCATCAGCTACCCTTCCACAATAAAATTTAGTTTCAGTCTTCAGATTCTGCGTTACCATACAAATTCAATTTGTTCCAGAAGTGCGCATATGGCGGTTACCCTACTCAGTAACGGCTGCGCGTTAGTAACTGTAAAGCAACGTTTTAAAGATTAAGGAAGAGAGTATGTGCACTAAATGTATGCCAACTTTTACGTAATTTCTCACCACGTAGCTCGATCCAAATGCCTCTTATCACCTGCTTCGGATAACGAAGTTAACGAAATAGCAATCGCCGTCAACGGAACAAACCGTGTAACGTAAGAAATTCACGTGAGACTTGCAGGTGTTTCTATCTATTTATCCAAGCATACGGATAGAAGAGGCTTCCATAACGTACCTTGCATAAATTTGCATAAAGCCCCTAATGACTATGCATAATGTACCACCTGACCTCAATAGTCACGTGATCGGCGCAAGCCGGGTATTATCCATCACAGCCGTGTAAAACCAGCCGTGCACGTATGTAATTCTGCACATTGATCAATTTCATCTTCATTCGTTGCAATTTGGACTCAATTAACCATAGCTTAGATAGGACCACAACAAGTTTGTGGCGAGAACACATATGGTCGAGATAAATAAATAGCGATGGAGCCGTAAGTTATAAATGTTATTCCACAGATGTATTTTACTTTAGAATAAGAAATACCTCGCTTGATGATCAATGAATGAGTTAACTTAGTTGCGGCCGATAGCCTTAGCGTTAAGCCTAACCGTATATTACTAGCCTGTATAAGATTATGATGGTAGCTATTGTTGGCTAGGCTAATTAACTTATTACTGCCTAGTTCCTATTCATATCTTACAATAGAACCATGAGCTACACATTACCCAATGATCTCCAGGTTTTTCGTGGCATATGCTGCCAAATATGCTGCCATTGTTTTTGGGTGGGTTTTCTTAATAACCAACCAGTTCCTATTCATAATCATTCATGGTATAATGTAGGCAACAAATCAAAGTACCAGCCAATGATGTTCAATGTTAATGTTATACCTAACATAGGCATATTGATATATTTTGATAATGGAATAGAAAATGTACCACCAGACTAGTTTGGTGCTCTTCTAACTAGTTCAAGCTTAGCCTAATATTAGGCATAGGCTATTCCTAGGCAGTACTATAGTAAAGTTAACCATATGCGAGACTAAAAGACACTCGCAAATATATATGTTAATTACATTTGATATTACAAGTGCAGCTACACTTGCTCATATTACTGTTTCTTCCATGAGATGTACGAATACTGACTGTTGCGACAAAAGTACATTATTTCCAGTTAGGTTTTTTTTTTTTTAAAGTTCAAACAAATGTATGCAGTGTCTGGTAGAGTATGTGTTAATAATATGCCGTCCTATATACTTCACCATACATATATAGTCTGTATAGCCTAGTCAGGCTATATATTGTCGCAATTCGTTGAATGTGTAGTAAACGAGTAATTTGTTGAATGTGTAGTAAACGAGCATAGTGCAACATTACAAATTTAAGGATAATGCAATACTGAAAGTTACCATTAACTTGTCATCTTGCTATGCATGGGTAAACTTGATGTTAATTGGAAAAGAAAGGCAACGCTTAACAATCCTGCTGCGAGTTCTGTTAACCATGAGGTGGGGGGGGTGTGCATGGGTTCCTGCCATCTGTGTTGGGGTTCACCATTGCCAAATCAACTTAAATAATTGTGACTTTGGAAGAGAAACTTTAATTTCAATAAGTCACTACCATGCTGCGACACCTTGCTCTTATAACCTTTCTCATCTAGACCCCAGTCCGTAACACTAAAAATGGGGTCATTAAAACCTACACCAGTAATAAATTTCCCTTGATTAATGACAATCCTGTGCAAGATTGCTGTGTGTGATGACAGCTTGGATAAACAAAGATTGCTCACAGGCTGCAAGCAGTATCCTTTTTATCAGCCTAATTATAGTTCCTGAGCTGTGCAAAGCAACTTGTTGTGGTTTCCTTGGTATATACTTAAAATGGCTTCCAGCAGCAGGTAACTAAGAAGTGCTCAAGCACAATACAGACCAAAAGGGAATGCCAAACTTGTAAACACTGAACTGTTTTCTTTTTTAAACAAATGGTTAATTTAGGTTTTGGTGAATGCTGAATAAAATATAGCATAAAAAAGTGAATAATTTTTTGGTACGAACCATGTTAAATAAATAAGAAAATCGGCAAAATTTCAGGTTAAACATTAAGCATTTGAATAAGAATTAAGAATTAAGAAAAGAATTAAGAATTAGTTCATTAATCAGTTAAGAATCAAGCAGCTTTCTGACCATTTAAGCTCTTAGGAGGAGCATTGCGTAGACAATCATGAAGACTTGCATAGCCCTAATAGTTATTTTAATAATTTGCATAGCCCTAACAGTTATTTTAATAATTTGTTGTTTACATTATGATTCAGACTTGATTTCAGACATTCAATTAAATATAATTTCTTAGATTTTGTTAAATGCATAAATGAAATACACAAGACATAGCAAGAGTTGCATAGTCCTTAAAGGATAGTTTAAACTGAGATGTTTCATTAATAGCATCAACCCAGGAAATTGTACTTTCAAATTGAATTGCACTATTGCCTATGTTGGAAATCTCTGTAAAGTAGGGAATGTAAAACGTATGAAACCAAATAAAATTAGGTGGCTACATTGGCATGTTTTCATTTAAAATAGAGATTATCAATAGGAAATTAAGTGCATGTTGCGGTATAGTACAGTATGGTATTCACACTTTGTATGATTCAACAGTATGATTCAACAGCAACTCAGTTAGCATGCTATAATTTGTCAGTGAAAAACATCTAGACATATGTATAAAACATAAAATTCAACATGAATGGATTTCTGTACACCCTGCTCCAAGTTCTTCCCTATCCATACAATTCCCTAACTCTCCTCCATATGTCATATCTCAGTCTCCCCCATTTCATTCCAAGCCCACAGGTATTTCAGTGGACTTTGTTATTAAGTCAAATTACTTACATTGTATTGCTGGTATTTTTTTATTGCACTGAGCATATTTGTTCCTACGTTCCCTAATATCAAATGGAACGCTCTCTACAATACCAACCATCACTCACTCACTATAGATGCCCTATTTTATAATTTCATCGTTGATTCCCCCCTCCCCCTGCTCTCCGACCCAATTTGCCCCTTTTTTTCCCCCACTAAAATAAATTTAAAACAATACTATCAGAGCTAACATTATGTTGGAAATTCATCAGGCCGATTTCCACTAATCTTTGGCAAATAGTGAATATAGTTAAGAAAAACTTTCCCCTCACTTCTGCTTTCATTATGGAACTATGAGGAGGGTAGAAATATATATTCTGCTCTCTGGGGAAAAGTAGGTCAAGAAAAAGGCCAGAAAATAATACAATTGTTGGAAAATAGTTTAGTGTGCTCCTTAATGAATGCAAATTAACACAGACGATTGCACGACACAGAGACGTGCCTGTTGCCTATCATCTCTGTCATGCAAATAAAGAATGTCAGGCTTTCCCCTGCCAAGGTGTCAAGCTTTACAGTTTCATTTGGCCCCACCAAATCGTTTCTCTGACAATTGAGGTCAGGTGGTACATTATGCATAGTCATTAGGGTCTTTATGCAAATTCCTGCGTGGTAATAATGCCCACAACAAAAGGGAGCCTCTCAATATGGATGACCCATGTCCATCTGAAAATGCCTTTATAGAATTAGCGTGTTACTCGATGATTTACAACCTATTTTTATTCCTCTGTGATTTGGTTTAAATACATTGGTACAGGACAGTCGTTTTCTTTTCTCTCTCTTTAGGTGCTTGATTGCGGAAAAAATGAACTTTTTGTACATTCCTGATGCCTGCCGATGAGCAGTAGTAGGAGGTGCTGCGATGGAGACTTCAAGAAGAGCTGGTTTGAGGTGCAGGTCAAGTAGAGGGCTGAAGAAGCCACCAGTAGATTTATTTACTGATGGCAGGGAGCAGACTAAGGAGGAGTCTTCCTGCGTCATAGTACAAAAAGGAAAGAAAGGAGGAAAGAAGGTTATAGTCGAAACCGTTCCACCAGTAGCAACAACTAGTTTGCTTCCCTCTGAAGACAATAAATTTGAATCCGAGGATAGGGATGATTCTGAGATAGATGTGCTAAATGTTGATACAGTGGACCTCTATGTAGGAGAGACGAATGAGAAGTCTGCAGGAAACACTCTGGTAGATCTCAATCAGGGAGAGACCAACAGGGAATCTGTAGGAAACACCCTAGTAGACCTTTATCAGGGAGAGACCAACAGGGAGTCTATTGGAAACACCCTAGTAGACCATTATCAGGGTGAGACCAACTGGGAGCCTGTTGGAAACGCCCTAGTAGACCACTGTCAGGGTGAGACCAACAGGGAGTCTGTTGGAAACACCCCAATCGAAACAGGGATAGAAGAGGAGAAGCAAAAGAAAGAAGACGAACGGCAGAAGAAAGATGACGTTCTCTCTGTTGTTATTCAAAAACTTACTGAGCTAGTCCAAAGCAGCGAGGGCCATTGTTCACAGTCCAAAGATTCTGGCCGTTCTGGATGCTCCTCGGGGACAAACACACCACCGAGGGCAGCAGAAAGCAAAAAGAAAACCCGCAAGAGACACCACAAATCCCTGCTTTACAAATGTCCCAACTGCCCTTGTCTGTTTGCTATCAGAAAAAGAGATGTAAAGAAAGGAAGAAAAATACTGTGTACTTGTTGCGAAAAGGTTAAGCGGGCAAAAGCAGCAGCCATCGTTGAACGGGGGTTGGAGGGGGATTCAACACCCCTGCAAGTAGTTCCATTGGAGTCTTGGAAAGTTGTGTGTGATGTGTGCTCTCAGTGGGTGTCTGACTACACCAGTTTACTTTATCATCTGGCAAGTCATTCGGACGTGCAAATTTTCAAGTGTAAATTGTGTGACTTTGTGACAACGAAGAAGGGGAATATTGAGAGCCATCAGGCATCTCACCGCCCCAGAGAAATTGATAACAAGTTCGTTTGTAGCCTCTGCAAGTTTTCTACTAACAAACTACCCCAAATGGAAGGACATTTGAAATGCCATGATGAAAAGAAACTCCTTGTTTTAAAATGCTCTGTTTGTGGCTATACCTGCAGGTCAGAAGAAGTTTTGCGATACCACATGGTGACCCATGTCATTGAACCCACAAAAACGAAAGGTTCTAACAAAGATGGTGATTCAGCCGGGGCAGAGGAAGAGAACGACATCTTCAAGTGCACCGTTTGCAGGTACAGCTGCGATAAACTCAGTACGTTAAAATCTCACTCCTGGAGGCATGCCGGAAACCAGAGCTGTTCGTACCCTGTGGAGGAATGTGATGATCCGCCAACACCTGATGTGACAGTGGACACAGATAGATTACCGACTGGGGCAGATGAGAAGCCTGCCGACGACCCTACCCGGGCGACTGAAAGGGACGAAGATCTGGACGGCAAGAAGGATCTGAGTCGATTGGCCATTGGCTGTTGTGACACTAAAGGCGGGCGTTGCTGCTCGGAGGAAGGAAACGACGAATGCTGCTGTCATTCCATCAACGTCCCAGCATCGCAACAGCCGGTCCTGGAAGTCATCCTTAATGAGATTTTCTATAAGACATCTCAGGCAGTGACTCCTGCTACTGGAAAGGATATCGTAAGAGTTGAACAGGAGGCCATCAAAGGTGCTGCGGTGGCATCCAGCAGTGCTATCACACCTGCAGTTTTGAAGGTGGATAAGCCACCTTCCATTGGAGATGGGAGGAAAAATGCCGAGAAGGACAGTAATGTGGAAGATGTATTGGAGCAGTGCTCTTCACTGATAATGGATTTCTGTGACAAGAAGGACAATGACAAAGAAGGCGTAATGATTAGACATCCCGAGGAAACTTTGATTGGAGGCAGTAATGCTAGTGGCAATGACCAGAGGCTTATTCTTGACCCAAAGTCTGCTAAAGATGACGTGCAACTGCCTGCTCGATCTTCTGGAGAGAGAGAACAGCTAGAAAACTCCCAGGAGATCAGAGATGATGGTGCTATTATTGTGGTTGTGGAAAATATGAACATTGATAGTCTGTTGGACAACACAGCTTCGGTCGTCGAGGTAACCACTTCCGAAGAGCCCCATTCTGCAAGTACTCCTTCCTCATCGCAGGAAGATGTCAAAGTTGCCATCAAGAGGTTGCTGTCGCCAGACGTAGACGGTGGACCATGCGCTAAAAGGTTTTCATGGGAGGATACTGCTGGTATAAGTAACTTGCTCTTGAATGTGGTAGAGGACCTGGTAGAAAGACCACCCGGAGGTGGGGTCAGTATCTCAAAGAGGAAAGAATCCGAGCGAGTCGGTGCACGGGTGCCAGGCGGTCAGATCAATTGTCCGTTTTGTAGCGAGCAACTGTCGTCCTTCACACTCCTGAAGAAGCATCTACTGGATCACTGCAGGGAGGCGGCCATGCTCAAGTGCCCGTCGTGTCCATCAGAGTTCACGTCGCGTAAGCTCCTCGCCAGCCACCGTAAGGAACACGCCGCCGGCAGAGCGGCGGGCGGCGGGTACGTGGCCGACCCCGCCGCCGAAGACGAACGCGGGCGGGAGAAAACTGCACGGGCCGAGGAGCAGCAGCTGATTGTGGACCGGAAGGAGACTTGCACGGAGGGCAGCGCTAGCACTAACAAAGACTGTCCGCTGTGCACCCGCAAATTTAGGACAAAGGCAGCCTTGTACCTACATGAGCAGGAGTGCACGGCGCAGAAGAAGGCATTTGTCTGCTCTGAGTGCGACTTTGTCGGCGACACTCGAGAGGGACTTAAGAAACACCAGTCAGAGAGCCACAAGAAGCCTTTCAAGTGTGCCCTCTGCGACTACACCTCGGCCACCCCGAGTGGCGTAAAGAACCACATGAAGTTCCACGCGGTCGACAAACCCTACAGATGTCACTTGTGCAATTTCAGCGGTGCGTACCCGCAAAGCTTGCGGTCGCATTTAAAGGTCCATACCAATGCTGACGAGTCCATGCAAATGCAGTACGAGCAGTTCAAGTGCAAGCTTTGCGGTTACATCAGCTGTCATTTACCGTCCATGAAATCCCACATGTGGCGCCATGCACGCGACCCTGGATTCGATTACAACATGGTGGATGACATCATCAAAGATGCTGCTCCTGTTGTTACTCACGGCAAAGTCCCGGCCAGTCAGGGTAGTATGGTTTATGTCATGCCAAATGTGGTCCCAGCCGCGCAGAACAGGGTACCAGCTAGAATACCAGAATCTACCAAAGAGAAGCAGTCAGTAGGTGTGCCAGGAGTCCCTCTGTCTGGACCAGCTGTGCTCATCTTCCAGTGTACTCAGTGCGGTTTCCAGAGCAATAGTCAAGATGGCCTGATTGAGCATTTGAAACGTCATCTCTCAGGTACTGTAAGATGTGCAGCTTATAAAACAAAACTGTATACTGTATGTCCTGTTGTGATGCAATAAATGCTTGATAAGAAAAGAAAACTTTCAGTATCTAACATTAGCATACTTTGCCCGTTACAATGCATCATTCATGTGCTGCCCTAACCTCAATTCCAGTTATCTATAACATTGAACCAGCATGTAACTAGGGCTCCTATAGAATCTTGTGCAATTATGACATTTTCAAGCACCGAGGTTGTCCAACGCTCTTCCGGCTTCTCCAGTGTTTTGGTGGTAAACATTTTTTTCAAGCTTCCCGGCGAGGGGTTTAGTACCATGAATATTCCTTCGTGCTGGGAAGTATAGCCATGCGACTCAAATGTGAATAGCATGTACTTTCAGCTTCTTACGTGTGTAGCATGTGTCACATCGGATATGACACATTCAAAACTTCTGGTGGTTAAAATTATTCAAAACGTTTTTAAAAGGTGCTCTGCTGGAGGCTGCAACTCATCCATGTTACTCCTGGAGTCGGAAGAGGATGAAATTATGGAAAGAAATTCCACCGTAGCCATGATGAGGGGAGCGGTCATAAAAAATATGAATGCAAACTTTTGACCGTTCCTAACCATGTTAGCCTACTTAGAGGGCAATACTGTTTCACTTTTTACTGCATCTGGGTCTTTTCAATTGGGTCAATTCCAAAATTACAGTTGAGTAATCTCACGATGGAGGACATTTGCGCGGATTTGAAGATTGTAAATCGAAAATGGCACTTAAGTCGATTTGTCACATAATTTAGAGACTACATCATTTGTCGATATGGATCTGGAGTACATGGACATCCTAATTTACAAAATCCATCTCATACTTAATTACCAGTGACATTTTATCATTCTCTTATTTTTTCTCCAATTATCTATCAATCTATTTAGAAAATAGAATTTTATGGAATTGTCTTCACTGAGGTGACATTTAATCTCTTAAGCTGAATGGGAGGTGTGAAATCCCTTGTGAATGAAACTTCCTCCAGAAAGTGAATGATTTATGGTAGCTTTATGGCAAATAGATTGTGATCCCACACCCGTTTTGCTCCTTAGAATCCGCAATTGGAATGAGTTTGTGTTTACCCTGCCAGTTGCAGTGTATGGCCAGCAGTTTCAGTCAGTTAACGAAAAGGTGATCCGGTCTCGCCCCCAAAATCCTATCCATTGTGCGGCCATTCAAGCGTAAACATTAACGTCACATGATTCATTGGCCAATCGAATGTTTGCCGCACCGTAATTCATTTGAGCTTCATATCAAGCACACTGCATGATATGTCGCAGAAATTATAATATTTAATTGGGGCGGTCCCAGAGGTAACCTTTTCTATCTGTGCATGGGCAATATTTAATCTTTGTTGTAAATCTGGTCGTTACTTTTCTGCGATTTCTTTCAGTTTTCAATGTCAGGTGAATGGAAAGAGATCGCATTTGACTTAAAGGCATTTATGTTAAAGCTGAATATCTCATACTTTGTATAATTGCATTGACTAATTACCAATTAAGTGTACCCTGATATATTTGGGTATGGTCCCAGTCAATAAAACGTCTTCTGGTCTTTCCTGTTCGTCCACAGCGAATTGAATCCTTTACCGTGCATCAGTACGAGGCTGTGCTAACAGAGCTACTACAACTGGAGTTACTGGATGTTCGTTCCGCATCATCTCTATGTAAATGGACCATCATCCTGCCACTAAACTGGTCTTCGTGCAGTGACCAGACGTTTGGTGATTATTCGGTCAAAAATTGGGCAACGGAGAAATTTTAATTAGCCAATCCTCTGGGTGCTTGGTGTACGCATGGATTGTCAGTCTGGCCGGGCAAGCAAGGGGCATCCCCTTGTCTGCGCGGGGCACTTGTTGACGGCTCTTGATAGTTACAGAGGCAAAACGGGGACTTTTTGTGGAAAATGCAAGTTTGGATCCAGGAGCAGGTATTCCCAAATTTCCCGGGGTAATTTTAACGTTGTCTACAATGTGGTTTCCCCCGAAGATTTTTAGTTAGTTGATACATTGGGACCAGACCGTTCAATGATAACGAAATAGACCAATGAACAGCTGGGTTGAGTGTAGTATACTAAAATGTTTTATTAACAAATTAATAATTATAAGAACATTTCTCAGTACCTAATAACCAACTTAATTATAAAAGCCATATTAGATTTTATTAATCTACAAATATAGTGGGTGCATGCATCTACCCCCCCCACTCTTCCAGTGATCCGGCACTAAGACAAACATGTAGAATAAGTTGTAATTGTCAGTGTTTCTGCAGACATGGTTTTCACTCTGCATCACGGCCCCTTAAAATAGTGTGATATCAATCGATATTCTTCAATTCGGATAAAATTTTACTGTACTCTGTACTGTAATCAAGACTCTAGGCACATCAGAGGAACACGATCCTGCTGCCTCGGAGGTTTCTTTACAAGTCTACGAGGCGTCGGATGCCCATATTCCTGGATGAAGAAGATCTCAATGGGCGGGTGCAAGTGGAAGAAGGTTGGAATAGAAGGCACATTATGTGGAATACGAGACACATTATGGTTGTTGATAAAAGGATTATGGATGGTCACACCTCCACCTCCCTTATAACTACTGTATAATACTGTACAGGTAAACCGATAAGTGATGATGGGCATTTCTTTAATTTGTATTCTAGTAAATACGTATATCATGATTGTAGATTTGTACACGCCGAACTTAGTCCAGAAAAATTAATTCATTAATCGCGAATCATGTATATCGTAAGTTAAGAAGATATTTTTCTGTTGGACTTTGGGTTCTCTTAAATAAAGCCCTCCAACAATAAAAACAAATAGCATAATAGTAAAAAGTAAAAAACCTCATCAGTATACTTTTTTGCTATTTCACTGCTCTGTTTTAATTTCAAATTTCTCATTGTAATTTAATAATCATCTGCTCATTGAACAAGCCGTGCGTTTACATTACAGGCTAAATAGTGAATGAAGATCTTGGTAACTTTTCACCAATGCCAGTAGGCGAAAACCCTCGTTGCCAAATCTTGATTTGCTCCCGGTCACAATTGGTTTCAATTTTGGAAACGTTCCCATGTATCCAGCCTGATAAGTTGGAGATCGTGGCATCTGCAAGAGTAAGTAGGTTTCGAGGACAGACTACCGACCAGAATAGGAAAGCAATGATAAACAAGCTTTCTTGCAACAGCTGTTGGGGACTCCATGGGGAATTTCCCCCCTCCCACAGGAGTTTTATTAGAAATGCATTTTTGACCAAACAAATGGATGGGCCTCCAAAAATTGGAGAACTGAAGGGTCGGAGATTGGGCCTGGAAGGTTTGAAACTTCTTTCCAACATAACAATGAAAACCAAGTTCCATGTACTGCCCCGGGGGAGGGGGAGCTCTCCCACCTCACTTCTTTTTGGGTGGGGGATGATACTGTTTAATTCACGTCACTGCCGCTGTACAGCCAGTCCTCTGAGTCCCACATATTTGAATTCAGTGGTAGCAGAAATCTCAGGTAAAGAAAAATACTTTACCCTGAAAAAAATTCAGAAATTTCTGATTTATACATCAAAAGCATTCTGAAATTTAAATAATTTTCTAAACAAGTTTGGAAATAATTCTTGATTTTTATAGAAATAGGGCGAGTTGAGATTGAAGTAACTTAATGGTCTTTGTTGTATTTGGTCAAGTCTGTAATTTTCATCTTCTGCCCTGGATAGAATTATCGCTATGCCACTGGTAGAAGTTTTGTGTCTCGGTGTCACCTCCCTTTCCATTCATTCTCTGACTTGGTGACACAAACTTAATATATCAAAAAATTTAGTAAAATCGCTGATGACCCCTCCAGGGAGGTTCCCCTCCCCCCCCCTTGAACACCACCAGGGCCCAAGGTGGGCCACTGGATGCCAAAAGATGCATGGGGATGCCTATCGGAAATATCAGAAAAAAATCCTCAATTCCAACTTTATCCGAGTAGATTTTCCCTCTGAAAACATTCTACTAAAAGTTCTACTGGAAAAATATAATATTAATGTCTTAAAGCAAACACCAAAGCACCATTTAACATCTAGGGACCTGTGAATTTCAAACAAGTTTCATAAGGGGAGACCCATAGACCCTCCCCACTCTCTCTCTCTCTGGACACTGTCATCAACCTCAACCCAAAACCTTCTTTAGAGTAAAATCTTTTTCAGAGCAAAATCTTCTTTAGAGCAAATTCCTAGATCCCTTCTATATTGCTCATGCTGCATTTGGTT
>JAODAG010190474.1:0-14002 GCA_027574785.1 Orphnurgus asper | reverse complement strand
TTAATGTAATCACAAGGATAACATTGCTTCTGATACAGGCCTCATTTTCGTACGAAACTCAAGGCTGTGTTCGTTCGAACTGTTCTGAATTTTTAGATCTTTTTTGAAGAGGGGGAAGGCAAATTTCGCATGTATTATTTGAAAAGAACGATTAAGTTGCTCTAATGATAGTTTAATAGGATATGCTGTACTTTGTACACATATCTCGCGAGACACTGAGTACACTCTAATGGTAGTCTTGTTTTATAGTACTGTTATCGTACAGTGTACGTATTTAAGTCTGGTAGTCCTGTGAGATAGGTGTGTTACTGTACATACCACATTATATGCCATAACAAGGCAGTGAGCACGCTCGAATGGTAGTCCTGTTAGATGCGGTAGGTGTGTTACTTTTTGCACACCACTTTATATGACAAGGCACTGAGCGCGCGCACTCAAATGGTAATTTATATATAGGATAATCCGTGGACTGTGCACACATAGGTACCGAGACGTTGAGTACACTCGAATGGTATGCGTACTTTGCATGGTTCTTACGCTGTAGGCCCTATTATAATAGTTTGACGCTCGAAACACTCGAATGGTAATCTCGTTGTTTTATAGGAACGTTACTGTACCATACATATTTCGAGGCGCGGAGCGTAGGCCTATATGATTACAGTGCACACAGATAACGCGAAGCTCAACTGATCGGCACACCCGATTCGTAGCCTTGTTTAATGACATTGTTCAGGCTGTACTATATATAGTCACTAGGTCTTGTTCTGTATAATTGTTGGCGTGCATAGATATTTAGTGACCAGCTGAGCAAAACAAAATTGGTTTCTCTCTCGTGAGCATCATGGTTTCATGTTAACTCATAATTCGTATAAAGTGCTTTTTCGTCATTTTTGTTATCTCTTTAGCAATCAAAAGCGATGCCTACAAAAAATACTGAGAATGTAGCGTAACTCATTACTGTCACGTCTTTGCATACAAGACTAACAAGAGTACGATAAAAACAATTCACTGGTTGGCGACAGTACTATCTGCATCTGCAGCAGGTGTCAGTGACGGGGGCAGATCGTATAACCTGGCATCGCAATCACGGCCAGTGGACCGGAGATCTGTGCGATGTGTTCCCATGCTAATTAATTCATTCTTCTTTTATGGCTCCTGGGTTAGACAAGTTAAACGTTTTCTTTAATTCTTCTTCTTCTTAGGGCATGAGTTACTTGCACTCCAGTGAAATCCACTCTCACGGAAGTTTGAAATCAAGTAACTGCCTCATAGACAGTAGGTGGGTGGTACGGGTCACGGATTACGGTCTCACCCACATGAGACAGGTCGATGAAAAGATTAAGTTTCGAGAAGGGGAATACGCCTATTACCGACGTAAGTTGATTTCGCCATGTGTTTTGACGGCGACAAAGACCAAGTAGCCAAGATATGATCTTTATATCGAAAGATGAGGTCACATGATCCAGATATACATTTTCGTCAACTGGTGGTTAGAAGTTTTAGTTTTGAAGTAGATCTTGAATTTCTATCTATATTTTTCTTCCTTTTAGCATTACATTTGCTGTTTTCTGCGTCAACATTAAAAAAATAAGATATGCTCCCGTTGCCTCGTTGAGTTAAAATTGGGTCAGTATATGAGGCATGTTTGAGGCTCTGCATGAAGAGTAATGGATTGGGGTCTGCTTGGAGAGAAGTCTAAGGGCAAGAGGTTGTTGATGGGAGAGATCGATAATGAGGTAGCCTACGTTGACCGAGGGTTATGTAAGAAATACAAGAGAAAGCGTATTAGAGTGTGTTTGCCTATATATACATACATATATTTGCCTATATATATATTTACCTCTTTACAAACACCTATATTGTTATGTGACCTTTCCGAAGCATCCACATAATACCAATGGCCCCAATCGCTCCTACAATAAGACACATTCCAAAAATACCCCTGACGTCGGTTACGTTGTCGCCTTCTCCGTCAAAGCATTTTCTTATTCCCCGATCATTGTAGCGGAGGACACAATTGTTTCTGGAAAAATCAATATCCTGCCTCAATTTCTCCCCTCCCCCCATATAAACCTAACAAATCAGTTTCTTAGAAATCTGTCAAATTTTCGCAGAACTTCTGTGGAAGGCCCCCGAGCTGCTCCGCGATTCAACCCCGCCATTGGAAGGAACTCAGAAAGGAGACGTATACTCTTTTGCCATTATTCTTTACGAGATAGCACTGCGAGACGGTCCTTACGGCAACTGCGAGCTGAGTCCGCAAGGTAACTTATTCTACCCAAATACGTAATTGCTACCGAACCTGTTGCTATGGGAACTGCTCGGAAAAGATTTACTCGTTACCATGAATTGTGAGTATATAATATAGTATCATGTACCGGTATGTAATACATTGTACTTCTTGTCGACGAGTTCAATGAACAAGCTGGCAAAATGTGGATGAATATCAAAGGTTGCGCCTCGTCCAAGAATAGTTCAATTTCATACTACGTAATCGCATTAGACATGGAGATGACCGTAGGGATATTCTTCATAACTGAAGGAGGCTACACGTTCTAAGCCTTCGTGTCTTAGAAATGGCTCGTGAATCGAGAATTAGTCAGTCGAGCAGCGACAATAGCTAGGCTACACGTCGAATAAAACCATACCTTTGTTATATATTTTTGTTCGGTTCATACACACTCTATGTATAAGTGTTTGAAGCTTTCGACTACAGGGAGGAAAAGTTTCAGCCACTACATTTTTGGCCTGTTTGCTTCGAAATTTAAGCAGTTTAAAATTTTGTTTTTAATAAACCCGAGTAGACAATTAATATGTTCGGGCAAAACAAATCGATTGTGAAGGTGAACATGCAACATAATAAGACGGATTTACTGTCTTTGCCCGAACGGATCCGGTGTTTGGCCGAATTTCTAGGTTTCTTTCAGACTTGGGGAGGCTTTATCTCTCGCCCCATACGATTTTCTAAGCATCATCAATTACAGATCCCTCCCCCAGGAAACAGTAAATAGGGGAGAAGTATCCTAACCCCCATGACATCAAACTATTGCAGAATTTTGAATAGAAGCATCCTCAATTATACACACATTTATCTCGTTGCGCACCTCTTCCGGGACACGGTAAGTGGGGGGAAGGTATCGTTCTCCCCTGCTAAGACAAGAGTAAATTTGCTTCAACTTAATAACAAACTAGCACCATTTATCGAATTTGGAGGTTTCTTTGCAGACTCGGGGACGAAGTCGAGTGGAAGGAAATACTTGTTCATTCAAGTTCGCTGACTTCATTCACGGAGGAGTTACACAAACATAAAACTGAAGTGAAATTAACATCTCTCTGTTTTATTATACGTAACCCATCAATGTTATACGATAGACTAAAGAATAACTGAACATTCGAGCGTTTTCACATGATTGACCAAAGTTGCGGCTACCGACGCCAAGCGCGGTACACTACAAATGCTTGTCAGTTTAAGCGCCCATTTTTAGGTCTATAAAAGCTACTTAACCTTGACGACAACCACAGCTTATAAGAAGAAGTCTGGCCTTGCGTGAATCCGACGTTTGTCTTGCGCAGTAAATATGTCGGCGTCTTCGGAAAATAAAGGGACTCCCGATTTTATTCGGCTAGAACGCACTTGAACGATTTTGCATTACAAAATTTGCTATGTTACCTTATTGAAGTATGCAACTGTGAATGTACTTTGTATAGGCTAACATGAGAATTATAAAACAATCCTAATATCTCCTCTCATTATGCATGGCAGCCTCAAATTTTATAAGTTATCAAACAAGAAATCCATGGAAAGTAGCGAGTGGCGTATATTCACTATCCACGTATAACAATAAACTAACACAGTCATTATCCATGTATAACAGTAAACTAACACAGTCACTATCTATGTATACTGACAGTAAACTCATGGCCTATTCACACAATGACGTACAGTAACTATTCATAGATAACAGTAAATTCAAATGTATCTAGCCATAAAGCCCATGTATAACAGTAAACTCTCGGCGTAGTCACTATCCACATATAGCAGTAAAGTCAGAGTTTAGTCACACATTCACTATCCATGAATAACAGTAAACTAATGTTGTACTAGCTCACACATTCACTATCCATGAATAACAGTAAACTATAATGGTGTACTCACACATTCACAATCCATGAATAACAGTAAACTAATGGTGTACTCACACATTCACAATCCATGCATATCAGTAAACTAATGGTGAAGTCACACAGTCACTATCCATGTAAAGCAGTAAACTATGTACAAACGAATCGTTTGTTTTCCAGAGATCGTCAAGAAAGTTCAGTGTCCGGAAGACCCATCAAATCCGTTCAGGCCGAACGTCATGGCTGTTGAGAACTGCGAGGTGTGCGTACTCAGTTGTATGCAGAAATGTTGGGATGAAGACATAATCATCAGACCCGACTTTAAAACAATACGGAATGAGCTCAGACCACTACGAAAGGGCATGTGAGTAATTGGGGTGGGGTGGGATTAGTATGCCTCTACATACAGAAAATAAAGCAGCGTTTCCAATATAGATTTTGTAATATTTTGTTAAATTAAGTTTTAAATTACCTTTGTTAGATAAGTAGCCTACAACGTACCATTCACTTGGATATATGTAGAGTCAGAGATAGTTGCTGTCTTCGTGTATTGGATATATATAATATACAGGCAACGTTTCTCTATCAGGTTGTTTTAACATTGCATCAGAACAGAGAACTGCCATTAGACAATGTAATGCATCAGAGTAAACACGATTAGCCTGCTGTATTATTACGGCACGATTACGGCTAGCGTTTGAAAAGCGGACATACCGGTAGTTAACGTTGATTTCATTTCATAACCTCCGGTTTGGGTAATTGCATCCATTATGTAGGGCTAGTACGGTATTGCTCAAATAGAGGCGCATTTCATAATAGTGAAGTGTTAACTGCTTCTTGGGATCGAATATACCAGACCGATTCATAGCTCAACTGGTAGGGCGACTGTATGTCAAACACAGCCCTAACCCTACCTTAAACCAGAAAAGAGTAAATACTAATTAATTTGACTTCACTCTATTTCTTGTTTTAGCTTAATGGTGATCTATCTTTTACATTTTGAATGTTCAGAAAAACAGAAAACGACTAAACCTAAATGCATAAATTGTTTTGTTCCTTCTCTGCAGGAAGTCTAACATATTAGACAATATGATTTCCATATTGGAAAATTACGCGGACAACCTGGAAGATATAGTTGAAAATCGAACTCAGCAGCTTATAGAAGAAAAGAAGAAGACCGATAACCTACTTCATCAAATGCTTCCGAGGTAAACCGTTGAATTAACTATGATAACTAGCAAACATCTGGTTAATAAAGATTTATAATGTAGCCTAGACAGGAAAGACATAAAACAAATCATTTAAGATAGCAAAGTTACTGTTTTAAGGTTCTGGGTTTTAGGGTTCTGGGGTCAAAGAGATAAAACGTCACGTGTTTTAGATGGGGCTGAGTAAATATGTCTAAAACATGCAGATATCTACACCAGGGAGTTGTCTGAGATGAAAATCCAACGTCCACATGCAGCGACGCATACTTAAACCTTTCTCGGCATGCAGACCCCAGTCCGTAACACTAAAATGAAACATGAAACTGGGGCCATTAAAACCTACCCCAGTAATAAATTTCACTTGATTTATAATCATTCTGCACGACATCGCTATATGTGGTGACAGATTGGATAAACAAAGAACGCTCACGATCTGAAGGCAGCATCCTTCCATTTGTGACTTTCACAGATAATTTTTACCTATTTACAGATCCTGAGCTACCGTATGCCAAGCAAGTTGTTGTGGTAATTCTGTAACGATAGTGCGTATATACATATACACAGAATATAAACTGGAGGGAAGAAGTTGCTTTCCTGAGATTTTGTAGCAATAATGACGCACAGTAAGAAGTTACAGATCACCTCCTCATAGTGTATAGAGCGACACATCGGACTGTAGCTGGGTGTGCGTGTGTGTGTGTCTGGTGGGTTTTGTATTTGATTTGCAATCCGTTTATAGTCCTATGAAATTCTTTATTGCTAAAAATAAAGCAACTTTTACATTTAAAATAATTTCTATACGACGGAATGGAATGTGGATCAAGATTGTCAAATTATTTAAGATTTATTTAACACACACTCATCCATCGAAATGGTTCAGTCACCCTTTGAGATAAATGATGTTAAACTTTTAACCTTAATGGCATCCAACACGTCACCTATTGGGAGGCTCTTATGGTAATTTCTTAAATTCGGTGCACGAGATGTATTGAATGTAATTAACGATCGTCCATATTAGACGGAGGTCGTCTGATTCTCGGATACCAGCAGCTGTTTATCACTCTTTGACCTAAAAGTCTATAATTACTTTTTAATCCGGCGACTGATCAGCTCAAGTAATAAAGGTTGATTATAAAGTTATTGTTTAAGTCTTGCGGGCTAGAAGTAACAATAACATATTTTAAACAGTACCAGAACGGTCCATTCAATAGTAATCTGATTACTGTTAGAGGTAGCATTGAGTATGTTAAAATGATTGGAAACTTCAAAGAACATTGTCTGACATTGTCGAGTAAACGTTTGGGGAATAAATTACACAAGCACGTTGTGATGGAAGAGTACATCTGTGACAGTTATTCTTGTATGTGTTTTTAAAACATGTACTGGATATTAATTAATTAATTAATTAATGTATATGGGGTTTTGTATCGGCAGTTGACATGTTCAAAATGGCGGAGAGGTTTCTTTGTTTGTGGTAAAAATGGCTGTTTGGAGCCGTAGAAACTTTTAATCTTATTTTAAAGAATAGCAAAGTCACTGATCAAACAACTGTTAATAAGATTAAAGGGGCGATACAAGATCGTGTGTTTTCAGAATACCAGAGGTGGGCCAAGGCAACGTTTACGAGGTATAGGTTCGTCGTTTGTGTGATGATTAATTAATATTATATAATATATAGATGGAACAAGAAATCTTACAGTGGTTATTTAAGTTAAGAACGTCACAAGTATGAGAGAAGCTACTATATCAAATCTATTCATATTCGAAGACTGATACGGTATATATTTTCTTTTTCATGTTCTCACAGGACTGTTGCTAATCATTTGAAGAGAGGAATGCAAGTTGTCCCCGAATCATTTGACAGTGTCACAATATTTTTCAGCGACATCGTCGGTTTTACTACACTTTCGTCTCAAAGCACTCCATTCCAAGTAAGTCAACCTAACAGATTATTGTCTATAAGCTTCCGAGCTTCCTAGTCTATGCTGTCACTAATGTCATATTGGCGGAAACTGTTTCATAATGACCGTCTTATCTTTCGTATACCATATCATGTGACATAAACAGTATTATGATACAGCGGTGTGAACTGAAATGGCACGGAAAGAATATAAAAACAACCTTCCGAGTGGTTTCCGGGAATTACAAAAAAGAATCATGATGGTTCGATACTTACCGGTACCTTGTCAAATTAAACCTACTGCGTGTTACGTAATGGGTGCGACAGTAATTATCGTTTTTTTAAGTTCTGATGATTTCAAAGTTGTTGGGTTAAATATGGCTTGAGATATTAAGTTGAATGAAATATATTTACCGGCTCTCCTCTCTGAAATTATTGATAATCATGGTATATAATAATATACAAAGTGAAAGTTTAACGTTTATAATAAACGTTACTTTTTGAAGTAGTTTTCTGACGGATCTATACTTCCGCGGTATAAGGGTAGATAACTGGATGAAATTATACTCAACATGTAAATGCATTATTTTTCCTCGAAACACAATGATTACATAAGTGTAATATTAATTATCGATGAATGCACAATGTCACCGACTTACAGATATCGCAACGTTATTCACTAATGTTATAATAATGTGTATATCTATGTTAGAAAATTATGTAAGATATGTAATTATCCCTATATTAGTCACAAGCCAAGCAAAATGTCAAGGTTGCACGGCATCTTTTATCTCGGAAGTCGCAATAATCTCCACTTAGAGGTTACGATCTGGACTCGGGCCCCCGAAAAGAATGTATTACATGTGGCAAATTGGAAGGTGTTCGTCTACAGCAAGGATGATATTGATATGCGTTTCTGTATGGGACCCAGAATTCAAAAAGTACGCCAACGGGTCGATTTTCTTTGCATTTAGTGTGTCAAAAGAAAGTTGTTTTGTTGTATCTATTAGCCTATTACGTACTTTAATAGCCTATTTAAAAATAGGAGAGTTCCCGGAATGAAGAAATCATTGGTAAGAATAACATCAGGGATAGCATTTTTTGCAGTTTATTAAAGGTTGTCGCAAGTTAAGTTTAAAAACAAAGTGGCAGGGGAAGTTTTTCTAAGATTATTAACGGATACTTTATTCGGATGCTTTTTCATGATCTTGGCCAATATTTAAATAGTTATAAAACGGACATATATAATGATATTATGTTGAGAGATTAATCATGAGAGAAAAGAAGGAACTTGCAAATAAATATGCATGTAATTATGCAACAAATAATCAGGGTAAGTAATAGGCCACATCAGGAAATCTAGATGATTGTATATACTATAATATATAGGCCTATGCGTACCTCAGCGATATACTGCGCAGTGACGGTTCCAGGATTTTGATATATGGGGTAGAACCATTCTTCACTTTTCACCAATCATGGGGCACACATTAACAAAATCTGGGAATATTGCAATTTTTATTAAGAAATTAGAGTAATGTGCCACAAACAGGGAGCCTCGGTCACCCTGGACCCGGCACTTCTGCGTAATTGCGTACGGTACCTCATACCTCATGACGGAGGTAGCCGCACTTGCAATATGTGCATTGCTTCTCCTCGTGAATGGTCCTGCCTTTGCTTCCAATGCGTTAATCATGTTGTCCAGTGATTCACAACTTTGTTTAAGCTGAGCATGTCTTCTAACAAATCGTTTACCTTTAATTAACGTGGTTGTAATTTCCCCTTCCGTCACCGCTTGAAACCCGCGTAAGCCTCATCATGCTGTCGACGTGTTGAGTTACGCAGAATTATCAAAGTCTGGTGCAGACTGGTTAAATAAAGTCGCTTAGCTAAGAAATGTTGGTCTCAATTAATCCTGTCGCAACGAAAAGGTTCACACATGTAGTAATTTTGAACCTACAGTGTTAGAAATTCACTTTTCCCTTCCCTGTTGAGTTTCCATGACGCTCCTACGTGCGGCACAAAACGTCCGGGGTCTTGGTTTTGAGTCGATGCTATCACACAGTGGTACTTTGCGGTATGCTAACTTTAACACCGTTTTCCCCCCGCCCAGGTCGTCGATCTTCTGAACGATCTCTACACGCTGTTCGATACTATCATCAGCTACTACGACGTCTACAAAGTTGAAACCATCGGGGATGCTTACATGATAGTCTCGGGATTGCCAATTCGGAATGGTAACAGGCACGCCGGTGAGATCGCTTCGACCTCCCTCCATCTACTGCACGCGGTCCAACGTTTCAGGATTCGCCACAAACCGAACGAGACTTTGAAATTAAGAATCGGCATACATTCAGGTAAGAACCGCCCCCCCCCCCCTTCTTGCAATTTCAGTGCAGCAGGTGACGTTCAGATACAGATGTTATTGTCAGTATTATTATTGTTATTGTTATTGTTAGCGTTAGTGTTAGCATTAGTGTTAGCATTAGCGTTAGCATTAGCATTAGCGTTAGCATTATTATTATTATTATTATTATTATTGTTATTATTATTATTATTATTATTATTATTATTATTACAGTTGAGCTAGTGAGTTATGCATCACTGATGTTCTAGTGAAAATCGTCATTATATTTCTCTGCCAAGTTAGCGCATAGTGACTCAGAGAAGTAGTAACATCTCATTAGTAGTTACTAACAATCAAAATATTAAAACATTTAGCCACGTGGAGCCATGATAGATCTTAGCAATGAAGCAGAGTAAGAATGTTTTTTTTTATTTTTCTTGATAATTGTTACCTTGATAAAAGTGTAAATTGCGGTTATTTGGGAATAAAGTCCTTATGATTCTGAACAGTCCGACGTTTTTTAAAAGTTACTGTCCACCTTTTCGAATTTTTCCTTCTTTAGTGCTTGCGATGGCGACAGTTCGTGTTAATAAAACGGAAATGATTGAAGACTGAATCTTAATTGTGTAGTTATTAAACACAAAATATAAAAATTTAGAACGTTAACTACCAAATTTTATTACCTTTTGAAAGTGCTGACTATTTTTGTTAAAACGTAAGAATTATATTAAAATTAATATATAGACAGCTAATTGTGCGGGACGTAAAATGACAATACAACTTTCTGTGACTGCAGGTTCTGTGGTGTCCGGAGTCGTCGGTTCAACGATGCCGAGGTATTGTCTGTTCGGTGATACTGTGAACACAGCCTCGCGAATGGAATCTAATGGTGAAGGTGAGACTGCTGACCTATTCTTTTTTATTGCCAGCATTATATTATATCCACATATAAATAAACTTTGTCATTCAATTTGTACATGAAAGAAGTAACAGATGAATTGGAGCCGAACTTAACACGTTCTTTTCAATACTCCATGACAGCATTAAAGATCCACGTCAGCACAGAGTGCAACAGAATTTTGACGGAAATAACCGGTTATGTCCTTGCCGAACGGGGCTTTGTTACTATGAAAGGCAAGGGTGAACTACTAACTTACTGGCTATTAGACCAAGATAGTTCCTATCGTAGAAACCAACCTCTCAAATCGGATTCCGACGACCAACTGAGTAATTACGAGGCCCGCAGATCTAACTCGTTAGCCCGAAGGTCGAAACATCTCTCGACGACACCATCGTGTAGCGCCAGTGCCCTTGGGTCTACAGAGGGTGAGACCAAATTGTCGAATCAGGTGGTCATGGATGCATTGGGAAATTCTAGCGATGCCGAAGCAATAACCATCGCCGAAAGTGCTCGGGTATCACAAAGGCCTCATTCCACCTGTGTAGACTCGTTCCCTCCCGTGGACTTTGTGGCATCCAAAGGACTAACCAACTCTTCCGTTTCGGTAGATGGAAGGTACCAGAGTCCAGAAGACGGAACATCACCGCTGGAGGAACACGCCAACGAGTCGACTTGCCTTTTAACTGACGTAAACAAGAAAATTCGATTCAGTGATAGTGCCTTGACTTTCAAGCTTCCTGTCAACAAAGTAAACAATGAGATAGCTGTTCCAAAGGATGTTGAAACAGCAGTGTAGTTATATTTAGGTATAATATAAGGAAGTTCACTAGACGGCTTGGATGATTTTGTAAGAAGAGAGATGTCTCCTTGCATATGCTAAAGGTTTTAGAGATCACATTGACATCAACGTATCTGAAAAAGCACGTTGCCTTGCTTGACAAGAGGTCAGACTGTTTCTGGGAGAAGAATTGCCCCATTTCCGAGAAATTTTGAGTTCCAATTATGGAGAAATAATGAAATTTGATATAACTACAGAATACTTTGATATAATCTGATAAGACAACACGTTTGTTTTGTACGGGGAAGATATATAGGATAAGAAGGGCGCTTCCTGAAAACTCCGTTTCTCTAAAGTTTCAATACTTTAAACCAATTCAGACAACGTTGAGTTGATATTTTCATGATGCTATTTACTATGATGCAATATTTGCACTCTCTATTTTGACGATCAACATTTCCAGTTAATGTCAAAATGATGAAATGCATTCTTTAATACATTTTGATATTTTATCCTATATTGTAATCAGTTATTCAAACTAATTCGTATACTACGATCGTGTCATCCATTCTCATGCATATTAAACAGTTGTGATAGACATGGTGCCTGCACATGTGGGTATTGATATGCTATTGGGGATAATACATGCGTAACTCAACCTTTCCCGGAAGGAGCAGATCAAATGAAAATTTATAAAAAATATATATATATAAACGCACGGGAGACAAAATTGGTTAAGCCAAAACTAGTACATTCAAAACGTTTCCATTATTATTTTATTATTTTATATTTGCGTCACTGGACAAGAGAGAGTCACGGATTTGGCGTAAATTGGCGCCAGAATATGGAATAATGGTGCCGTTAGGATTATTGTCTTACTAGCAACCCGGCAGATGTGCCTCAGATGAATAAAGTCACTAAATATGGGGCACCACCCATTGTATGTTTTTGTTTAGTATTGCATTGTATAGGTTTTGTTCGCCAGGTTTCGTGGAAAATTCCCCAAGTAATGAGTTTCCATGGGTCGACTGTGCAACGACGAAAAGTCCGAACCAAGGGAGTGTACCGTAGTAAGAAAAGAGTCAGGAAGGACAAGTGTCCCCATAAAGACCAGGAAAGTCATGGAACCAAACCACAAGCACCCAGCAGACATCAACGTATATCACACTGCTGAAAAAGTCAATAACATTCTTAAAGTTATTGACACATTTACATATCCACAATTGAAATAGTGACCTCTAGTGCTCCTCGATAAATGTTCCAAACCATGAACAAGTTTATGCACCATGGAGTCGTCTAATCTCTAGAGAAGATTCTGAACCTTTCCAATAACTGTCTCTCCTTTGAGAAGTAGGAATTTAATTGCCTGCACAACATAGGCTACTACAAAATGAGGCTAAAAATGAGGTTAGAACCTAACCACAATAGTAGAGATTCCACACCTGTACAGCATAACGTAATTAAAGTTATATGTTATTGGCAGGATATATTTCTTAGGAAGTTTTGACAAAATGGTGCAGGCAAATTGTGCAGGCAAGCATCCGTTGTATGTAGTCCACGAGGAGACACAGCCTCGGTGGGGATCGAAAGACCCTCGCTTTAGAGAGAGAGGCAAGAAGACCCTAAAAAAAGGTTAGCTTATTTCACGATCACATTTCATCTTTGGTTAAAAAAACCATGGACGACCCCTTCTCGAACCAAGAAAAATGAGAATACTCATAAATGTACCACCGACGCAGTAAATATTGCAACCAGAACCATACTCGAATGCACAGACAGGTTCGTTCAACCAACATTGGTGAACGTTGCCTCGTTGCCTCGTCAGGCGGACACGTAGTCCGAGTCATAGGTTTCTACTTTTTGGGAGAAGGCAATGGGGGTGAATATGAAGGAAAGACGGTCGAATTTGAAGTGCCAGCATGATAATTGTTCTACATTAATTTAATGGATGATAGTAAGTCCTGTCATCTAATGAAGATGGTCGTCACTCCTCTAAAGAGAATAAGAGCTTTTTAAGAAAAGCCACCGAGAGAGAATTTAGGGCTCCAAAGCCAAACAGCATACGCCACGGCACACTCTCGCGTGAATCAGTATCAGCCACAATCCTATTTCGATCGGAGTAAGACATGGAGATCTTTTGTCGAGGGTAGTGCCACGTAATAGGCCTATGTAGCACAGGACACCCCCATCATTACCCGGTTCAGGCCGTACGTACTGATCACTACATATACTACACGTGGCCGAAAAGAGAATGAGAATTGGTAGTAGTGAACACCAATAAAGGTAAATGAGACATTTCAAAAGTAATCTTGTTGCGAAGACATTAATATATGTATATATCACGCCAATGTCTTGTAATGAATATTAATTGTTTTACAATAAGTTGAGATAGGCCTATATTTAACTAAACTGGGTCCCTTTTTCTGATACTAGGATAACTTGAGTCATTTCGCTGCACATTAATGAACGTGGCAGTTGCATAAACTTTATTACTTCAATCTGCAATTGCTATTGCCTCAATTGCTACTGCCATAATTTTCAGAATTTTACTAATAAATATTTTCATTGGAATCAGTTTGTGGACTGTCACACATTCGTTGACAAGTACGGTAGTTGGGAGCCACTGGTCTAGATCATTATTACGTGCATGTAAATTCTGATTCGCTATATTTATTAGCATTTATCCTCGGATTATTCACACAGTTGAACGATACAAAATGTTACGACAGGGTTCGCAATAGGTTGA
>JAODAG010189808.1:0-14008 GCA_027574785.1 Orphnurgus asper | reverse complement strand
CCCCCCCCCCCCCCCCCCCCCCCCCCCCCCCCCCCACACAGTGATGCAGCAATTTGCTGTTTGATCAAAGTCGTTTTATTCTTTCCGTGTATGGATTATCTTGCAGTGTCATCAAAAAGTGCAGATAACAGGAAAGGACCCAAAAGACCCAGAACGATACTCACGACTCAGCAAAGACGGGCATTCAAGGCTTCCTTCGAGGTATCTTCAAAACCATGTCGGAAGGTTAGTATCGAACACTATCGTTCAAATGAGGGTTGGCGGTGGTGGTGGGGGAGGGGGGATGTCCCAATCACACCCTTCACAACATAAATCATGGCCGCATTATGGTCCTTCGTTTGTAAACCTAAGCAGAGCACTCCACCCTGCTGTACTACAGTAGATCTTGAAAAGAGCACACCTTGGCTCCAGAGCGGATTTTTTTTCAGGTTGGTAAAGTCGATGTAGTCAGTGAATGTGCTTTGAAAATCCCAACGGCGAGATGCATACGATTAATCTGTAACCTTTAGATTTTAATCCCATAAGGGATTGTCCCGTCTGATGGTTGCAAGTATTACAGGGATGGTTAGTCATTTAATTAAATTAGTAGTTTATTATCGATATGACAGACTAGTAATACCTGTAATGGGTTGTCACCACCAGGCATATGTCTGCCTGTCACAATGTTTTGCCTTTCAGTAATATCATAGTTCCAAATATATAAAAAAAATGTCATGTATTCAACACTCCAACAGACTCACATATGCTCTGTTTTCTGTTTGAGGCCATTGTCTTAGTTTCTGTTACACTGTGCTTCTTCATTATGCCAGCATAGACAACTTGTAGAGCAGTGGCGTAGCTACATGCTAAGGATTGGCAGTGATTCAGTTAAAAACTTCCCAACCTTTCCTCATGCAGGTTCGTGAAACTCTTGCCAAGGACACAGGGTTGAGTGTTCGTGTAGTCCAGGTCTGGTTTCAAAACCAAAGAGCAAAGGTGAGTGCTGTGTTCAAAAGGAACATGTCTACCGTATAACATATAGTACAAGCGCTTAGTTGGTCCAGGTGTAGACGACCCATCCATGAGTTGACAGGATGTGTAGACGATCCCATCGTGTGCCGAATATATGGTGATATTGGCAACACCTCTTAAACTCTAAACCATCCATGCATGCCTACTTGCCTACTTTGGTAATGTAATGATGAATGCGTACCTACACTGGTGATGAAGGTGACCCCTCCACTTGTACCTTCACTGGTGAGTAAGGCGTCTCCCCATACGAGTGCTAGACGACCCCCCCCCTCTTCGTGCCTTCGACGATAATGTAGTCGATCCGTCGATGCATGCCTACGCTGATGATGAAGGTGACCCCTCCTTGCTTACTTACCTTACACTGGTGGTGAAGGGTGACCACTCCATCCATGTCTACGTTGGCAATGCAGTCGATGCACACTGATCTACGCTGATGATGAAAGGCGGCCCCTCCATGTGTATCATCTACACGTGGACGACGCACAGCTTTGCGCAGCTGTGCTGTAGGCCATGACTTCATGCCTGTCTCCATCTCACAACACGCACTTCTGAACGAAATGTGATTGCTCTGTCGAGCTATATATATATGTCTCCTGTCGTTATCTGCAGATGAAGAAATTGGCACGTAAGAGCATGACGGACAACTCCAATGGCAACGAGGATGGCCGTCGCTCTGGAAAGAAAAGGATGAAGGATGACGATGATGATATCGACAATGACAGCGATAGTAAGTGTATATGAAAGTGGAGATGGCAGTTGAAAGCTTCCCTCTTTTCAATGTGTCTTACTGTTAGTAAAGTTCTATGCGAACGACAGCCGTGACACTGCCAATGGAGAGTTAAGCCTGAAGGCTTGTTAAAGCCGGTGTTCATCACTGACTGGGTTTTCTTTATGAGGCTTCCTAACTCTTACTATACCAAAACTAAACTTCCCGCAGGTGGGCATTGGGTTAGTTTCCTCAAAGAAGTAACAACAGGTCAGAATCTCTTGTTGTCAATAGCAAACTCTTTATCTATTATATCGATCATGCATTTTACTCCTGGAATAATATCAAGAATGCAGATAATATTCATGTTTTAGGTAAATGCATTATAAAACATGAAAGTATCTTCGTAGTTGGTGTAAATGTTAAAGACATTATCAGAGCAACTAACAAATGCATTGGTTCCGCTGCAAACGATTCTCGAAACACAGAGGGCTCCCTTAAAAGTGATATTATTTCCAAAGAGAGACCCTCTAATTCAAATACATTCTTATCACTAGTTACCCCTGGGTAACAGTTAATGTATGCAAATACTGTAATGGATGCATGTTGCACAGGAGTTAGTCACTTAACATCAAGTTCAGTTGTTACACAGCCAAATAGGGCCTCCCATGGCTTAGCCTGAACTCACTGTGCCTGAAATCCAGCCATGATGTAGTCATATCCAAACCCAATGGAAGACACTTTTCAAGAGGTTCAATGTATCACAAAAGTAACATTTAAAGTTCCAGTTTCCCGTTTTTAGATCTCCTAATTGTTGTAAGCAACTTAACCCTTTTGTGTCTTATGTATGAGTATCTGGAGAACCCACATGACTTCTCTATGCAATGTACCTCATTTAGATGTTTACAAGATGCATTAGTTTAGTTTACTAAGAAAAGGGTCAGGAAGGACAAATGTCCTCATGAACAGACACCGAAAGCCAAGGACCCAAATCACGAGAATAAAACAGACCTCAAAGGTTTACCACCCTGGAAAAAGTGCCTGAAGAGCATTCTTAAAATAAGCGTTAGTATTATTATTCGTTTAGTTTTATGACCGTTCAAAAAACTTAAGGAGTACTCTTTGTTTTACTTTCCAGTCTCGATAGACGATGATACAAAGAGTGATGGCTTTCCATACACCGAGCTTTCGGACGCCAACTCTGTGCTTAACGGTAACTCCGGTAATCTTCCAGCCGCCAACGGGGAATCGCAATACCCCCAATCGGATGGCTCGTTGGACCCTCCCCAAGCAGGGTTGCCCCATACCCAGCCAATGTACAGCCCAGAGCACATGTTCCTCGCCGACGTCCCCCCACACGGACCGCAGAACATGGAGACGAGCTCGCTCGACGGAGACATATTAGCAAACACGCAGCCACCTCATATTCCCGGGGCAACCGACCTGTCTGACATGAGTTGTAGGCCGACCATAACGGTAAACGGAATAACAAACCCCATCGATAAACTCTACTCCATGCAGGATTCGTATTTCGAGTGACGCGTCGCACGCTCGGTTCCCGCGAATCACCCGGGCGTCGGCCCGGAATTCGGGCGACTGTGGACTGACGAGGAGCCCACGACTTGTCGTGGCGATGGCGGGCAGAATTAGGTCCCCCGAACAGTCCCGTACAGAGGTTCGTCACACGTAGCTCCGAGGTCGGAATCTCCAAAGGGGACGCATGCAGAGGCCCAATCGTGCCGGTGGCTGCATTGCACTTCAAGCGGCGGTTACTCTACGATTCATACCGGAAACGGGTGGCGCGTTGCCCATCGCGTGTAATACGGTGGTGGGTGCCATCGAACGTCTGCTTGATTAGAACGTCACAAGGGTTTTATTGCCTAAATCAGTTTGCAGTTTTCAAAGCATGTTCTAAGTTTTAGGTCTCTTTTTAAGTTCTTCATAAGATGCAATAATGGACGAAGCAAGGCTCAATACTCTCCGTCACTTGGAACGACAGTACTTCTTTTTTAAGCAAGGTCCACTCCCCTCGTCTTTGATTACCTCGGACAGGTTCGGTGTACCCCGCAGGCTTTGCGGCAAATGGCCCCGAATTGCTCCTTGTACACCCGAACGAAAGTCTTCGTCTTATATAAATTCAAGGGCGCTATGTATCATTATTTATGGATGCCTCGTTTTCGAAAGCATTCTCATGGCTGCCATGCTCTTTGAGAGAGAGAGAGTCTAGATATTACATGCTGCCATACGTTAAAATAGATTCACCGACAGAAGTTGACGCATCTCGAAGTGAATCGATAACGTTCATCTTTTTTCGGGCCATCACAGTACAAGCCATGGGGAATGTTTGCATTGGTAATAAAGGTCTTGATTCATGCTTGGGACAATTTGAGGATGCAAACTTGTCTGGAATATCTTAAAAGACCACAGGATGTCTTGTCTGTCAAGTAAACTATACACATCATATTTTCACTGCATATACACTGCATATGTAAGCTGTTGCTTAGGGTTTGGTTTTAAGACAGTTTTTGGCATCTGGTGGATAAATGGACAATCTTTGAAGAAAAAAAAAGCTTCAGTTATCCTTGTCCTTTTCTATGATTGAGTACTCTGTAATTTTCGGTAAATGTCGTTCGTGGCATTCAGGGTGAGCTATGCATCGAGTCACATTAGCGAGTCACTCAGTTGGGACTTAGTGAGTAACTAAAAGCGGGGTACCAGATTAGTCTACTCAGCGAGTACTTTGCAGGTAAGATGGACTGCTGCTGTTGTAAGTGAGAGATATTTAAGTGAGTACTAAGTGAGTACTAAGTGCATGTATTTACTATCCGGCATTGTGCAATAATACAAGCATCAGGAAGTTTGAACGATGACTTTTTAAAGGCAATTGATAGGTACCTACCTACCTACGTATGAAATTTTGCTCTTGGTTTTAGTCAAATTTCATGAATTTTAGTATTAAAACTTTTCAGATAAAATCTGCCTTTTTTTTTTTTAATGAAATTCTCTACTAGTGACACATGGTCACACATCACACAAGTCCTTTTTTTTTGGGGGGGGGGAGGTTTGGATTACTTTAAGACAATGGCAGCAGATATGTAACAATAAGTCTTTGCAAGTAAAGAAAAGGGGAAAAAAGGGAAGATATATCCTCGTTATTCAATCCACAGAATAAAAAAAAAAAACAGTCTTTCAATAGCGATTGTTTTCTAACATTGAATTTTTACTTCGAGAATACTGCAGCAAATGGACTCTTAATCAAAAAGTCATTCTCTTAGCTGAATCAAGTCGAGGTAATTGCTCGTGATCGTATTCCGGGTTCGTTGGTCTGATATTTAACCTCATCCTCCGTTAGACTAGGGGAAAGGGTTACAAAGAGAATTTATAACCTTGTTTGATAACATGAAATTGGGGGTGAATCATAAATACTATATAATTTAAATGCTTAAAGTTCACAGAAATGTGTTCCCCCCCCCCTCTTCTTTCCTGAAACAAATCAATCTCCAATAAATACACGAATATTCTAACAATTAATCTTCTACGAATATTTGATGAGAAATTGTCATGTCATTGTACGAAACAACATATTTGGCCATATTTATTTCTAAACAAAATAATAAACAGGTCATATTCTCAATTTATATCCTTATGTCTAAACGTTAAGTCGTTGTTTCGAAAAATTGGACATATGTTTTTTTTTTTAATGAATGAATTACATCACATCAGCCAGGTGGTATCGGACAATAATTCATTTCTATGTATTTGGACAAGTACTTATATATTACAAGAAACATATTGTAAATATTTTCAATACCATGTTTTCTACTTGATCTGTGGTAAATATTTATTCTATTTGTTGGTTTTGTGAAAATTTTTATCTTCTGTATATTAAAACTCAATGTCATGGGAAGATGCATTGTTTTTCTTTCTGTTATCATTGTGCTTTGGGAAGGCTTTATCAAGCCTCTCCATCTGAACAACTTTTTATTTATATAACAGTCTTGCCACTCAATTGTGTTGTGTGTGCTGTATTCGTGTTTGGAAGATGACATGCGTCATGATCTGTAGGTAATTTAACAACTGGTGTCAGCAGTGGGAAAACCTTTTGGTTATGATACTTAATGATTTTAACGTAGTTTATCACTTACTTGTCCTTTAGCTGTCCCAAGGACCTCTGCGTATGAAAAAAAACAGTAAACAAGTCTCGGTAACATGCACCTAACGGTGTGAATGTCGATACAAAATTAGTAGACTCACCTGGTATCATTTACATGACAAACCATTGTTATCGTCTTCATAAATTGTAAAGCTCATTCTGGAAAGCCAAACTTTACTACCATTTTCAGTCTGTAGCCAATTCTCTCAGAAAGGCAGAAAGGGAGGGGGGGTGTTGGCTGGGTTAATCAATCAAGAATCCCTTGTATATCTTCAAGAACAGAAGAGACCATTCTAGTACAAATTAAGCAGCTGAATATCATCTGAGGGTGATCTAATTAAATAAATGAGCAAGTTTTGGAAATATCAAAGAAATGTAATGATTGGTAGGGTGGGTGGACCCCCCCAATGGCACATAATTATGATGATCCTTGTCTCTTGGGTGGTTAATCCACCTGATGAATGGGGGAACCGTAAACGAGAGAAAATACGGCACGGATTATAAAATCCCCTCACAGTGACGATTTTTGCTAATATTTCGTTTTACTGGTATGAAGTGTCTGCGCATTAACCGTTTTCACGATTCACGGCACCCGACTTACAGCGTAAGCAAAGTTTAGAGGCACCGTCCGACCAGAATAGTTTTCTCTCCTCTGTCCGTATTTTAAATCATTATTATGAGTTTCTCTCCGTGTTTACAGTGAAGAATGGATTAGGTTACTTTAACAAAGAGATAGCTTGTAATTTGGTTGGGAATCCATCTCCAGACCCCAATTTATCACCCACCCCTCTAATATAGTTTTACCGCCCTGATATTGTTTTTTAATCGTATTGTGTAGAGTAATACCAAGAACATTCCATGAATCTACGTTCGTAGGTTAACATGATCATGAACTAAACTCTGATTTAGCCTTATTTCTTATTTTGCCTTCCTTCAATCAACAAATTTGATTCTTCGAGACAGACATTCCTCGTGTTTGTGTCCCCGGCAGCCCTAGTGGCCTGTAAAACATTTTCATTGTTTCAGTTGTTCATTGTAGGGTGGACTCCTTCAGGACACGTATTAATGAATAGTTTGTATATTTCATGACCTTTCACCCCCACAACTTATGGATTGGGGTTTTACTCGCTATAATACTTACCCATCTCTTACTAATTGCTTACACCTACTAGACTAGTGCAGTCCCCCCCCCCCCACACACTCAAGAAATCTTTTACTTATAAGCCTCTGTCCTTCACCCGGGTGACCTGTCATATAGCTGTCGCGACCTCTCCTCTGGGAGAAGGGAACTCCTTTCTCCTGTCGGACCGGACGCCTCGGAGGAATACGCTCGCCTCTTAACGAAGGCTCGAATAATTCGACCCGCTTCTTCCCTCGACTCCCAGTAGAGAATCGGAAGAACTCCGACCCCAAAAGGAACCCCTTTTGGGAATGCTTAGGAGCTCCACCCGCCCCGGGGGCTCTTCGGGGAAGGAGAGACCCTCGATACAAAGAAGCCTGGGTCCGCCCGGGGGGGGAAAAAAAACGAAAAAGAAGGGCAAAGTTGTCGAGCATTAGCAGAAGAAGTTGGTTGGGTTAGTAAGAGATGGGTATGTATTATATATAGCAGGTAAAACCCCAGACCAATACTCTTTGGGGATTTTACGGTGCTCTTACTTACCAATCTCCAACTAGTCGCACCTGTTGAGGCCTCTCTCGATTGCAACAAACAAAACCAGGTGAAACCAGAAAAAACGTGGAATAAAAGCAAAATATTAGGGCACAAATATGTATTTTAACGGCAAAGTTAATCATTTCTCTGCGTCGTTCATGTCCATTTTGGGAACACCAAATTGCAAGCTGCTCCACACCTGGTCAACACTTACTATATATATACTTCTTTGCACTATATTGACGCGACACTCCAACAAATGCCGACTTGGATTTGTTTTCTACTTACGGCAATAAGAAACAAATAACCCGTGGAAACCCAATATAAAGAGTCTGAATACAGTGGTCCTAAAACCTTGCCAACCTGTTAAATTAACTGGATGTGGAACTGAAAGTCATGTTTGAACCGGTTAACGAAATCGGATACAGCGGTGTGAGTCGGGATTGGGAGAAGATTAATTACTTGAAACTTGATATAAAGGAATAAGGTACCCCTAAAGTAATACAGCCCATGCAAGTTACGCATATTTCAATAAGTGAAGAAAGCTATTATAATACTATTCTAATTAAGAAAATAGGTAAAATTTGTCATGGACATTCTCTTCTTCAATTAAAACTTGAAGCACTTATAGTGACTTGGGCTATAATGATAAAGGATTGAAATGGAAAAGAATCATACACTACTTTGCACACATAGACATACCAGAGACTATCTTCGTGAACCTGAAATATGTATAATTAATGCAAATTAGCTGATTTTAACCAATTAATAGAAGGGAAATATCACCTAAAGAACTTAGGCTCTCTAACTCTCAGGCAAATTTTCCATTGTCAGGAATAGAAAACATCTCAATGCCGACTTTTTATATGTAATAATGGGAACCATCGCTGGCTACAAATGTGCTATGCAGAGGGGGGGGGAAGAGAAGGGGGTAGTTGAGAAAACTGCCAAACTATCTAAAGATTCGCATCAACGAATTGAAAACGACATTCATGCAATTGGCACCTTCGCATTAATGGGGGGAAACCGCCATGGGTTAAAGAAACAAAACTTACTTCCAACTGACTTAATTTGGGTCCAAGGATCTGCACCCCAGCCAGGACCTACCTGACAACAATTTATTAACTGAAGATGAAAGAAAATAATAGTCAAGATAGCAGCAAAGCAACCTTTGTCTGTCGGGACAATTTTTAATCGGTTGTTTGATATGCACGATTACAGTAATTGCTTTGCGATCAAAACTTTTCGCGAGATTAATTTTGCACGATGTTGTACCTAACGTATCAGGCTACGGCCGACGAAACCACAACGAAGGCAAATTTTAAAACTTAATATGCATAAACCATCTGATCATGTTTAATTAATCAACAAAAATAAAATACTCTTTAGAAACCAAACGATAAATCTATGTACACGTACCCTTGAAAGAATCATTTAATGCAAGAAAGCGAAGGTACACATATTTTACTTCTTCAATGTTACCCCTTTTTTAAAAGGCCAATATATACTAAGACCCAATGTTTATTTTCCACAACATTTACTTCAAATTACTATTCCAAATCTTTCCAGGATGGAATAATCCTTTGTGATTTTATGGAACCCAACTTTTATAACGAGAAAAGTTCCCTCCTTATACCCCACACTGTGAACAACCAAGAGAGCGCTTCGTTCAATATGATCCGCTTGTTTTTGTCAATATGATCCAATTCTTGGGCCATATTACAATACTGAGGAAGTCGCTGATAACCACAGCAACAGAAATAACCTATGAAATTAAGGTTGTGAACAATGCCTTCTATTTTCAAGGGTGCTTTTTGGCCAAAAACAGTTACTCTTTTTTTACAAACAGTGGTTTACTTTATGGCAAGATGAGAAAACACCCACTTTTACTATATTTAACAACTAATCAGGAAGTTGCAGTGATGCAATTAATTTTGCCTGATTAGCGTGGCTTCCCTTTGTTTACTTTCTCTTATAATCACTAGCCCTTGTTTGATTTTTGTAGTGTCCATCGAATGTTAACAAGTAATTCTGATATTCACTGAGGAATAAATTTTGAAATCAAGTGCTTCTTATTAAGATGTCATAAATTCTGCTCATGAGACAATAAAACATCGTAAAATAAAAACCGTGGCCAATCCCTACGTATAGTTTTCAAACCACTTCTAAATGAACAACTTTAACTGTTTATACCGTACATGTAATAGAATTTGCACGCTCCAAAGACTGAATACTTTATGACTTCTAGGTTTAGTTTTATGACTACTTACAAATACCAAACTTGTATCTGTTGACCGGACAATTTAGCCGTTGATAACATTACCGGTGTTTGTGCCCGCCCACATGAAAGTTGACAGCTGTTGGCAGATTCCCACGCAGAGATACGAATCCCATCAGCTCGCTCAAATGTTGTCGGTTGTCTCTAAGCAAACCGGACGTACTCGCTGGGCCGAGGTTACCCGGCGTGGATATCAGAAATTGGCTATGTTTCAAATGCCACGACTCTTCAGAATCGTCTCTACAGCCCGACAGGAACTCGTATTTGACAAAGCCCGACTGGCACACATAAGTGAGGGTAAGTGACAGCCAACAGTTTAAAATGAATGCACACTTCTCTAAGCACCGATCGCCCGACGTGTAAGCCATCCATGCCGGAGGGAGATGGGGGGGCGGGGAACCGGAGGAGGGTATGCCACCCCTTCACACCGTGCCGCCGTTTGGGGTGCAATATTTCTCGACCATGACCTCCCACTTCTGGTAGGGGCAGTGGAAGAAGAACTTGACACAGTTTTTGAGGTACCCCTCGTGGAAGGGATTGAAGGATTCGTCGAGATTCCGCAGGTAGGTGATCCGATGGCGGGACATGAACTCCCAGGTGGTCTGATTGTTGAACAGCATGAACGAATGGCAGCCGAGGAGGGAGATCACCACGATGGCAGCCACCGCCTCCACCAGGAGCGCCAGGATGAAGACGCCGTTGTGGTGGAGCCAGTCCGAAAAGGTGTTTTGACCAGTGAATGCTCCCCTGGAAATTAGGGATAGGAGAGGAATTTAATCCAATATCAAAACTTACATTAAGTAACTTCTCTCACGTAAATAACACATCTGGATCGAGGTTGAATCGACTTGAAGCGATCTGAATTCAGTCCAATTTAGTTAAAATTGATATAAACAAACTGAAGTGAAATGAATTCACTACACTGGACTGAATTGAACTAAACTGACTTGAACTAAACTGAATTGAACAAAACTCCATAAAACTGAATTGAAGTAACTAAAAACTGAACTAAATTAATCTGCGCTGAACATTCAAACGTATTGTTCAAATGTGTTGTTCATCATTCGAATGTATTGTTTAATTCCCGTATGCCAGTGGGGCGGTGCTACTGATACAACATACCACGTTATGCTCAAGGTCCAGAGGATCAAGGTCGACTGTAAGAGAAGAAACGTCCAAAAGTATCGGTGGTTACGTTCCCCGACGCAGTTCTCCAGCCAGGGACAGTGGTGGTCGTATTTACGGACACACCGCTGGCAGTCCTCGCAGTGCTTGGTTCTTACTGGTTGCTGGAGAGAGGAATATTATGCATAAATTGACGTAATTCTCAAAGAAGGCAGAAATAACAGGAACGTGAGAAAACCTGCTAGGCAGGTCGGGATCCCTGCCAACATTGGACAAATGTCTGTTAAAAATAAGTGCTCTCGCAATCTGAATCAAATTGAATCAAAGTGATTCAGTTGAGTTAAAAGTGTTTGGAATTGAGTCACATTTGAGTTGAAATTGAATTAAACTGAATTGAACTAAACTGATTGAAACTGACCTGGACGACACGAAACTCAACTGAATTGAACAAACCTAAACTAAACTGACTTGAATAAAACTGAACTGAATCGAACTAAGTTATATTGCATTGAACTGAAATACTGAATTGAGCTAATCTAAATTACACTGAATTGAACTAACTCAATTGAATTGAACTAAACTATAACTGAACTAAGTTAAACTGAATTGCAATGTGACAGTTCAAATTGGCAGAGGGGATTTCTCTCGCTGTTCTTGTCCACGCTGGGGGCACTCAAATGTCTAAGCCATTTGTTTGCAGACGTGATTACTCCTCTGGGGATAAGCCGAGTGAATTAATGTCCGCTCGAGGGCCGCTGACAGATAAAAGGGATCTGACGTGATTAATTTCTGCTGTGAACATTCATTCACCGAAGGCCCTAAGGTTTTAGCGTAACGATACCAAACTGGCCATCTTGCCAAAAAGGAACAACGTTTGGGATTTCTCCTCGCAAGACACTGACCTCAATCTTGCAGATAGGGCACCGTCTCAGCTTGATGCCCGACGACGAACGCCTCGATTTCCGGAGCATCCTAGCGTCCTCCCCTCTGCCTTCCACGTCCTCGTCTGACGACGAGGAAGAGCTGCTGAAGCTGACGGTCCTCTTTTGAACCTGGTCCACAGGAAGAGGAAGCAAAATATACCGGAAACCGTTTCAAGAACAGTCTCCATAAAGACCACAGACCAGTTCAAGATGTTTATCAAGAGTTGAAAAAAACAACTTGACAACAATAGAAGCTATTTTTTTTTTTCAAGAAGAAACAAAGATATCAAGTTTAATCACTAAGCTACATACCAAGCATTGTAGTTTGCCCAAACTGTACGTTTATCACGTTTCCACAGTTTTCAAAACAATGACCTCCATTCACCCTCCGCTGACATTTTTCCTTAAACTCGCCAACGTGAACCTACCATACTATGTATGCTCCAGCTGTAACTTTTGCAGTTATCATGTTTACCACGCACGGTTGCATAAATTCATTGAGCCTTCGGCAAAGGACACAAAAACCAACCTACTTTCTCTTGAAGAGACCGAGCCAATTGAATGTATCTCGACCTTCCAAAAGCCAAGCCATCCAACGTGTGCGATCGCTATCATAGCCCTGTTCATGCACACACCTCCGTGAGCAATATTTGAGCAATATTTTTACGAGTTGGCCATTAGTTACACGGTACGTGTATCAAGCTTGGCGGGCCAGAAATCCCTGCACACACGTATTGTAAAATTCATTGTACATTCGTTTAGTGGGAGGAACACAGAAATGGTTTGTCTGTGCTACGCCAGAGCGAATGCAAAGTAGGACTCGGTAGACCAAGTCTCATAGACCGTCGGAGAGTCGTATCCGACGAATAACGACGGGGCGTTTCACAAGTGGGTGGTCTCTTCTTGGAAGACATTCTTTGCGATCCAACGACGTTTAGCCGAACGTCGACCGGTTCTCGTGGCCGACCCAATCATCGGCCAGTCTTTGGTAACAATCCCTGGCCTACCTTGCCGTACGAAAAGGTCACTAGAGGCATTATTAGTTACTAGACACAGTGGCAATATGACGTGAACGTGAGAAAAAATAAAATCCCATCTTTTCCATCAGCCATGTTTATTGCACGCTGTTTCAACATGATGATGCATGGAGTAACCTTTTTGTTTGCTAAGTAGTACTATATAGTACTACTAATGCTAAATATATAGACTCCAGTTCAGTGACTTGTAACTTTGTTGAACCTAATTGATACATACAGCGGTGACATCGACATTGCACGATCAAACTACATTAACCTACCGAAGTGTACAACATGCAGGTGTCATTCAAGCCTATCCATCCTTATGTAACATACAATTTTTGGTGTCCGAGGTAATAACATCGATCAATGCAAATCTGATTTTCGAGGAATCCATAACCAAAGAGAATCCCGCGGTCAAATTTGAAGACCATATTCTGCAATTACCTTTCCACTACACTACGATATAATTAAGGTTGCGCAGGAAACCGGTATTAAGTACCGAAACCGTCGGCTTAAACAAATTTCGCTTTGGTACTATAATTTATATCTACTAGACCAAAAAAGAAAAAGGAGAAATTAAGCTGTTTGTGAAAACAACCTACATCTATGCACCTCAAGAACAGGCACAGACAGGAGGCTAACAGGACATGTGGTCTACAACTTTCAAGCACTCTTTGAAGACATTGCTCACATATATAGTTCAAGTTCATGGGAGTTAAGTTCTTTTGAAAAGTACCTCATATTGCTGTTTGGGAAGGTATCCAGGATCTACCAGACAAGAAATGAAGTAAAAGACTGACGTCATGACCAGTAGCATCACATAGCAGACCAGGTACAACCAGAGACCTTTCTGATAAGCATGGTTCAAGTCTGTGAAGTCAAAAAGGTCAAGTCAAAACTTTAGTTTAGTATATATATTAAGGGGTTAGGAAGCCTCATAGGCTCATGTAGAAACCCCTGTGCAGGTTGTGATCATGGATGAACACCGGCTTTAACAAGCCTTCTCTTTTCGACCAGCGTCCAGAAGTTACGAGGCAGGCATATCCATCCCCCATCTATCCCAATTTGCTCCCGGGACCGCCATTTAACGTCCCCATCCGACGGACGTGAGTGTAACCTCGATCTTTGACCACTTTCTCAAA
>JAODAG010189697.1:0-14008 GCA_027574785.1 Orphnurgus asper | reverse complement strand
CTCAAATTTAAGTAACCCATCAGGGTGAAGTAGGAACTTTGTATTCTTCTCAAATTTAAGTAACCCATCAGGGTGAAGTAGGAATTTTGTATTCTCAAATTTAAGTAACCCATCAGGGTGAAGTAGGAACTTTGTATTCTTCTCAAATTTAAGTAACCCATCAGGGTGAAGTAGGAATTTTGTATTCTCCTCAAATTTAAGTAACCCATCAGGGTGAAGTAGGAACTTTGTATTCTTCTCAAATTTAACCCATAACACATTTTGGTAATTATCTTCAGAATATTAACATGCTGATTTGGAAGTCACCGCTATACTAGCACACCCCCTGCTCGTTATCATCTTTTATAATACATGTTGGAATTTGATATACTTTCTTCAGTCCCAAATCTATAATATTTTACCCTACAATGATGCTTTGTTATTGGGATACTACGAGTAACCCATGTGGGTTCAGCGGGTGCTTTCGATCACAGCAGACTGTTACAGCAGAGCTAAAGCAGGATAAATCAGTATGTCCATAATTATAGGGTAAAATTATAGGGTGAAATTCATTGTGAAATGCTGCCATGACAGATAAGGTAATGTGGTATACAACATCTGACAACCACCATCCTGTGAGCTTTATCCAATGTATTCATCCCAAACTGAAAAAAATATCCTAATATGAACATAATTTTTATACCATATAATATACTGTAAGCCTGGCAGATTCTACCTAATTCGAAAATCAAAATATCTACCTCCTACTATGACAATACCTCATCTTGAAACAAATTATTGATGGTAATGTATTGTTTGACTGTGGAGAGTTTGGAGAAAAGTTAATGACCAACTGACAAATGTATGCTCTAAATTAGCTGACAGTTTCTGACAGTTCTGCTCTGAAACCATAGCAAAATGTAACTAATTTGCTTCCTTTCCCGCCATTAATTATTTTCTTAAACGTTCAATTTTCTCGCGACTTTGTAAGCGGCTCTCAATTTGGCCGACCTTGACCGTGGATTTTGTGACACTTCAAACTCGCTGGCGTAAAGGACTTTCTTGTCGAGGACCTCCCAGTCCAACGGCTCCTCCGTTTCGCCCTCGTCCGCCGCCGCCGTCCGACCGGCGGCCCTCTTCCGCTGGTGTATCGACCGGCCCTTCTCGTTGACGTCCCTCCCCTGCAGGAACCGCTTCACGATCCTGTCCTCCAGGGAGTGGAACGTCAGGACTGCCAACTTGCCGCCGCTTTTCAGGTACGGCCTGACGGCGCGGAGGGCCAGGTGGAGCTCGTTCAGTTCGTCGTTCACGAAGATCCGCAGCGCTTGGAACGTCCTGGTCGCCACGTGTAGCCTGCGGCCGAGGCCGTCCTTGCTGGCGGACGCCTCCCGGTGGGAGAACGCCAGCGACACCACCGTGGCTAGTTCTTGGGTGGAGTCTATTGGTTTGTGCCTCTCCCTGTAGTCGACGATCGTGGATGCGATTCTCTTGGCTCTCCTCTCTTCTCCGTAGGTTTTGAAGATTCTGGCGAGGGTCGCCGCATCTAGGTTGTTGACGACGTCCGCGGCGGAGGGATTGGAAGGGACCCTGACAAGTTAAAAGAACGGACAATTGCCTGTTTAAAACAAAGGGAATTTTTTTTGGCTGCTAATCGGACTGCCAGGCTAACTAAAGGTTCAAAAAAAAAAAAATACTATATAATAATTAACCATGGGCCCAACTTATGCATATCTTCCATTGCTGAAATTGAACCGTTTCAAGAAATTTGCCTATAATATATATAACCTATATATATTAAATCACACACACCAAACAAAATGGCACCAACCTTACACCATCCATTCTCATATCAAGGGGGCCATCTTGGCTTAAAGCAAATCCCCTCTCAGGATTATCAAACTGCATAGACGAGCATCCTGCATCGATTAAAACGCCATCAAAGCAATCGTAGCTGACACCGCCCTCTTTCAGCAGGGAGTCAACGTCGCTGAAACAACCCAGCAGGGGGTGCACACGTGACCTGGAAAAATAAAGCAGTTTTAATACGAACACAACGTGTGACCGAATAAACTTTGAACAAGAACAGTACGTCCTCACGAACAGCCAAGACACCAAGCATGCAGCCTAACGACCGTTCAGACTACCAGAAAGGCTTCGTCCACACGGTCCTGGCTCACATAAATTTGTACCTTTCATTCCTGGTTCTCTGAAGTGTCACAGGGAATATTTTATATAAAGTTATCATAAATGTTTCATAAACTGATCATGGAGAATGAGTACGGAGTAACTCAATCAACGACTTATTCCTTTTGAAAAATTACGAGTACGTGTTCAAAGGACTTAACCTGGTCTTCTCAGCAAGGTCTACAGCTATTTGGTAAGCCAATGGGTCTCTGTCCAGCACATACACAGCTACCGAGGAGTTGCTCTTTAATATGGCTTTTGTGTGACCCCCAGCTCCAAAGGTCATATCCAGAAAGGTCTGCAATGAAAAAACAATGGTATGTGTGTAAATGCACGAGCTATTAAAGACCATGAATAGAGATTGGACGCTCTTGGTCCAGCTGATGAGTGAAAATGTTATGTGTGGAGAATAAGGCCATATTATATTGTTAACGTCTTAAGGATCCTAATATCGAGTTAGAGTATGTGTAAAGTATAGGCATTAACATCATGAGGACATTAATACCAAGCATTACCAAGCATCATGTACAGTATGTGCAGAGTATAGGGCCATTTGAGGGCTACATAAAACGAGACCGACAGATACAGTATGATACCAACATTGTATTTGTTCTGACATAATATTCAAAATAAGTTTTAGTGAACAGACTTTTTAACATAAGTACAAATTCAAACAAAGGTAATTAATGGTGTAACATTACATGTACTATGTAGCTCTTTAACTGAATTCCAGAAATAGATTTCAAGCACAAGTTACATGTAAAGAAATTCAAACTAAAAGGATTATAAAAGCTAGTTGGAACATGTTTTTATTATGAAAGAAAATTTAAGTTTGTACTTGAACTACATACAGTATTGCCATGCAATTAAAGAATTGGTGTCGATTAAAGATTGCTCATTAGTTTTAATTACCTGATTGTCAGCAGGCTGAAAGAAGTTCATTATCTCCTCCAACATTACTGGTCTATGGAGTTCCAATTTTGTTTTGTCTTTCCCTTCTTCATCTTCAATACCCTCAGAACTTGTCTCCTCTTCTGGTGCAAACCCTAACACTTTGGATCTTTGAACTTTACCCCTGACTCCTCTTGGAAATTGTAAGATAAAGCCAGTTGCAAAAGTTCTAGAACAACAAACTTCTTTCCAGCAGGTTTGTAGTAAAGGTGAGTGATGGGTATTTAACCTCCCCCACAGGAGTGGTAGTAAATGTTTTATCATACTTGAGAACTGTCTATGGTTTACTTTCCTGCAAGATAACAAAAACACAGCCTGCTTTTAACAATTAGGACTCGGTGAGTAAGAGATCATTCACTTGAAATGCAGTCAACTACAATTATCAGCGCATTACTTATTGTAATTTTCAGTCGGCCTAGCCTGGTTCATTATATCCAATAATTAATAATCAATAATGCTTACTATAATTTCCTAATACGTTAGTACTACTAGTATACCTATTTCACGAAATTGTCCCAGTGTTACGACTAGTACCCCGGGACCATATCGTGAAACGAAAATATACACCAACGCATTTCGGCAAACCGTATCATAGCGAGTTATGGTTGTTCAACCTACTTCGCATTCTCCGTGGTTTATCGTTCTAATTGTGGTCATAATGTTAGCAAGAGGTTTTCTACCAAACAACATTCCTGAGATATTATATATATATATCAAACACTTCCTGCGAGATATATAGAAATTACCGGCGAAATTTCCAACACGGTAAACAAGGTGCTCCACACGGTGGTTACGAGTGTACATGCGGTAGAATATGTATAAAAAAGTTACCCATTCCTTCCAACATTTAACTTGTTTGATGGAAGTGGTATACTGACAGGCAGCAATACATTGTCGCCACTGCACATTCTGCATCAGTCGTCTTAAAATTTAAGGAAAAGTGAAATTTCATCCGTTTTCTGTAACAATGACACCATTGTATATCTATCTCTTCCAGCATCCCACACTACTGCAACCTAAATTATTAGTTTATAGTTAAGGGAAGCTGTCGTGGCTTGGCACCTGGTCTTTGACAAGCCATCTCTCAAAATTGGTGTAGTAGTTTCATCAGTTGTTTTCGATGGTTGATTCCAAGTCCGTAGAGGTAGGTGACTGTATCAGTGCTAAGCTGTGTAATCTCGTCAGCAGTTGAGGACAATATTGGTTCAGTAGTTACTGTGCTTGAAACCTCCACTGCCGGAAATACTAATTTCTAAGAGCATTTTCTCCGTGGTCAATCATTAATTCAAAAGTTTTTTTTCTTTTAAAGAGACTCAAGAGAACTAGATACCAGAGATTTGAATCTGACACAAAAAAATTAACTTTTGAAGATAAATAAATTTATTCAATTTAGAGCAAGTTACACTTAAAACAGCTAGGTGCATGCCCTTGAAATGGAACAAGTATAGATGACCATGCTGCTCCCCTCAACTCTAGGAAAATAATCTGTTTAAGTCCACATACCATTCAGATTAAATTTGAATCAATATTTTTTAATTCTTTTATATTGTATGCATTATTAGTAGCTTGATGGGAACCATTCTGCATCTTAAGTACGGACTGACATAAGTAACATGATATTATTTCACGGCGAAACGTGCAAAGTAAAAATGGCATGAAAAGGCATGTTTTTTTAACCTTTTACTTGATAGGGCAAGGAGAAATACACTCAGATTTTTACCTGGACAGAGGACAAAGTACACACAGCGTTAAAATAAGTACTTACACATTTATGGATATTCACATCCCCCAAAATTAAAAAAATTATAAAAATAAACATACAAGCTGATGTTTCCTCAGGTGATCTCAGTCATACTTAGAGCTGTATTGATTTTTAATATTTTCTAATACTTGTAATAATTTTCAGTTTAGCGTAAGGTTAGGAGGCCTCATAGGCTCTTAAAAAAAACCCTATCTGCATTGGTATAGTGGATGAACACGGCCTTCGAGACGTGTAACCATCCGTCCCATGCTGCTCCTGGGAACGCTATTTAATCTCCCCATCCGGCAGATGGGAGCGTACATCTTTTTTTGACCACTGCTTCAAAGGGCGAGGTTACGTTGGGTGACCTGTTGTTCGTCACCACTGCACTGCAGCCGTGCTGAGGGATGTTACTGGGACGCCAACGAAGTTCACCCAACAAAAATCGACCCGAACCACCTTGGAAGACCGACCTCATTACCAACGCTGCTTAGCTGAACAAGTCCCGCCTGGGGATCGAACCGGCGATGCTTGGGGCTAAGAAGCTGACACTCGACACCGCTAATGCACACTCTCACCCTTGACTGCACCTTTCCTTAATATTTAATCCAAATATTCAAAAATCTGAAATCCAATTGTCAAAATTGCATTTCGTTGAAAATTGCCGATCCATTCTACTTCCAACTCGCCACCAATTGAACCCTTTGTCTTGGCAATGCTGAACTGCTTATATAGTAAATGTAGTAGATGTCTGCAAGTTCCTTTAAACAGCTATGATTTGGAAAAAATATACATACAACAATGCTTTCAAAAGAACAAAAGCCCATAAATATTGTTTAATAATTTAAAGTTAAAGTCCATTCCAATTAAGCTTGTCTGTCGATGACCTTTATTTAAGCAGCAGTGATACGTAGAATGTGTTTCTTGGGACGGTCGTTGTCTCCTAGCCGCCGGGGGGGGGGCATTGCAAAATGAGTCGTCCTTCCCTTTCCTCTCACCCTGTATACGATTGTACGACTGTAACGAAAGAAAACAACGAATGAATATATACCGACATCGATCACGTCTTGAAGCACAATCAACTTACAGGTGTCATGACGTTTTATCCTCAGGATGCGTAGGAAACGATCATGTATAAATCAAATAAGGACATCCATTATAAGAATGTCATTACCAGAATAAAGAAACCACGAAGACCATAAAGAACGACACCACAACATACTGTAACGATATCGTAATCAGTTTAGCCTCGATCGGCTCACGACCTTTTCCAATTCAAACAAGTCAGAGCATGACCATGTATTGATCAAAACGATTTTAACTTTACTAAAAAGAAATACAATCCTCTACAGCAGTTAGATATTAGCAGAGCTACAATGAAAGGACGAAGTGCAACCTTCAGACCGATTAATGAATTAGTACTAGCATATGGGGGGAGGGTTAGCAATCCAGGAAAATGAAAAAGTTGTAAACGTAAGCAGATCTCTTTAACTAAGCTACGCCGCGGCAAAAATAAAACCATGCCGCTCGGTATCTGTGATATATGCGACAGAACCGTTAACATATCGATAGCGTAGCTCCTTCCTGTAATATGCCGAAGGTATTTAAACCTTTCTTGCTAATTAAAATTCATTCATTTCTTGGAAACAGTTTCAAGCACAGGTCTACAGAGCCACTTAACGAATTGCCGAAAATTGACAAAAGTCGTCCATCAGGCCCAGTAATATCTGGTCCGACAAGGGCGATTTTTTTGCACTCCTCCCCGAACGTCGGAGACGGCTCCGTAAAAAAATCTCGTACAATTCACGATATTTGCCTCTTATTCGCCAGGCTCGACCGCCTCCCCATTTGCCTCCTGCATCACAGCGTCGTCCCCCTTGTCGACAAACTTCTCCTCGGCCTCTATATTGTTCGGGGCGTCGTCTCCCGCGGGAGGCTGCGCCATAAACTTCTGGACTCCATCCATCTCGACGAGAGGGACCGTGGGCTCTGGGGGGGTTAGTCGAGAAACGGGGGACGCTGAATGCTCCGTGCAACGAACCGTTAAAATGGGTTAGTGACCCACGGATGAGACGGGTGAAGGGAGGGATGCTGATTAAACTTCCCGAAAAGGAAAGCCTGTGCCTCGCTCGATACCCCGACAAATGGTGTGTGTTGTGTTTCGTTTGCAAATATTATGCCCACCCCCCCACCAAACAAAGAAATTAAGATTCGTTTCGCAAATTTTTCCCAAACCATAGAGCTGGATTGATTCGATTAAATATTGTGGAAAATGTACGCTTTAACCGAACGTGTGAGATAAAACGATGGTAAGAGCAGCGAATTATCGCCCTGGCCTGCTTGGTGGAAATATAGATGGCATTGGCTTATCCAGTCTCGATGAGTCATCGCTTGCATTTGTACAAGAGACAAATCTCTATCTGGGGTCGTACGCCAAGTTTAAAACTTCATCGGGCTACTAGGGCATATCCTTCCTTGTTTCTAACTTGCTAGTTTGGGGGATGTGTTCCTAACTGTATTCTTCACTTCTAAGAGTACTGACAGTTATCACTTCAACCCAACTCGAGCAAACCCAACTCACAAGTTCTTATCATCCAAATCATTATTATTTCTTTTTTCTCCGACTACAGATTCGACAGACCTAACCGTTTTGATAAACTGTGTTTTTTACCTGTTACAAACACCATCCCTTTTAGATGCGAGGACTATAGAGGACGATTAAAGGCACCATGCTATCTACGGTGGAGGGCATCTAAAACATCTCTAAAAAAAAGAGACAATGCCCAAATAATAAAAGCAAAGAACCCCAAAACTTGGAGATAACGTCTGGTGTGGATTGAAATAACTCTATCCACGCATGCAGGTTAAAACTTTGCTAGGATGACGATTCGATTCTCAGAACGAGAGCAAAATCTGAGAGGCAGGCAGAGAGAGTGAGAGGCGGCCGTCGCTTACCTTCCACGATCCGATGATAGGCAAAATGGAGGTACAGCAGGAACATCATGTGGACCGTGACGATCGTCCCCACCATGAGCAGCCTCTGCGACTTGCCGGTTGTCCTCGACATATACACAAAAACCTGGAGAAAACACACGTGCATCCACGGTTACTTCCCAATATATTCGCAGAGCCATCGTTCTCCGCAGGGGTTATTTTGGGAGGCGGCCTCCGACAATTCGGCCCTGTCCCCTGAAAATTTATCGCGTCCCCAAATGTTTTTCTTGTCCTTTTTACCCGACAGCACCCTTACTTCTGGACCATGTGCATGAAGCATTATGACTTTGGACGTAGATTGGAATGGTAATGGGAGTCCCACATCAATATCGTAAGTAAAATAAAAATGTCTACCAACGACGTCACATGGGCTACTTGTTTCAAAAATTATTTCGACGATCCTTTCATCCGTGGCGCATCTTGCAAAGAGCGTGCACCGCAGAAAACAATACCGGTACCTTTTGTCGCTGAATCGAGCAGGAGAGGGAGGAACGATGCGTTACCTGCTTCAAACGGTAAAATATGCAACGGCGACAAAAAAAATGCGACAAAAAAAAACGTCACTTGATTCCTCACCATTTTCAGAGCCGATAGGCTTCCGAGGATGCTCCACACAGAGTAAAAGAATGCATGAGACTGGACACTGTGCATGACAGTGCCGTAAAATAACACAACACAGAAGGAGAACATACTGTAGCCCTGTTTTTGGGGAAAAAATAACAAAACATTATAAAGTATGTACAACTTGCGTATATATTAGTATGTAAATGTTAGGGAATAAGCTAATATCTACATACACAACTATAGTATAGGATACATACATGACTATGTATAAAGTTAGGGGACAGGCTAATATCTAATTAACATGTATATATACACCATATTTGAGGTGGTTTTACATGAAGTACATACCTCAAATATAGGGTAGATATATAAAGTATCTATAAGTTAGGGGATAGGCTAACATCTACATCCTTTCAAATGAAAACATACTTATACACGATCGTCAGACAACAGAAACGCTGAGAGTTTGTCAGGAACACCTCTCACATACATTCGGAACTGATACGCAAACCCACAACCGGGGAGGGGGGGGATGGATATGGAGCATTTCTCCGCCTCACCGTTAGCGAAAAGACCTGCACGACCGTGATGTAAGTGTTTGTGACGTATGCGACGGTGAAGAAGATGCCCGACGCGACCAGCCAGTAGCCTAGGCTGATCCCCATCGCCGAACCCATCAGCGTGCCCTCTCGCTGAGGAGATGAAGGAGACGGTACATCCTATCTTTTGTGGATCAGTTTACGGGGGGAAGATCCATGGGGGTTGTGTAGACACCTTTCTCTAATTTGATGACATTCATAGTTAATTATTTTTTGTTCGAGAGTTTTATTGCCTCGCCCCCTCCCCCCACCCACATTTTGAAATCCTGGATCCGGCCAGTACTGGTTCATGGCATATCCAACTAAAATCTATCTCATCTATTTCCATTCAATTCCAAAGCAAGGAAGTAAAGGTATATTGTTGACGACGAACATTGGACCTGTGAACATATTTACTATAAGGTGTTTACTGATTTGCAGAGATAAAATAATAAACGAATGTCAATAATTAAATAATAAATTCAATTTCAAACAGCAATTGTAACGTTGCGAGTGTGCTTTAAATATCGCTTGTTAAATAAACTAGCTCAGTTATGTGTTCCAACATTTGAGTCCAATAGGTTGAGGACCTTAGCAATAATATCAAAGCCTTTGGAAAAATGGAAAATGGCGTCTGTAAGTATTTTCAAGACCTTGCATGAACCCTGTCGACAAATGCGGCGTAACCCCGGATTAAACAAATTCCTAAATGTATAGTTCGGGCACAGAATTGTTAAACTCTTGCGCGAGATTGCCGGACACGGATCGCTCACCACGGTATGGCCGGCATCTTTCATGCCCATCAGTAAGATGGCTACCAGTGTAAACACGATCATCACTGGTCCGTACAGCTCTGCGGGAACTTTCTGATAAAAAAAAATAAGGAAACTGGTTTTAGTTGCAATTAAAACTATCGTTTGTAACCTTTTACAAACGTGCGTCAACACTTTGTAACGTAGTTACGAACTTAGTTACTTAGTAACAGTTACAATTGAAACTACCATCCATACCTTTGCAAACGTACGTCAACGTTTGTATATTAGAATAAACTTGCCATCGAAGGAAAGTCAAACAAAAGTTATTGTGGGGGGGGGAATGAATAATTCACGTTTACCTTCTAAAGAAATGAAGACAATGTAGTGTAAATCTTGTACATATACCTAATGTTAAGTTATGAAGTTAGAAAGGTAGGCACATCACCGACCCGTAACATAGCTTTGACCCACTGGCGGGGAGGTTCCACCCACTGGAGGGGAGGTTCCAAAATTGGACGAGTTTGCTGGAGGACGGGGATACGCAGCTACGTTTCTCTGAGAGCCGGGACGGATGCCACGAGGAAGAGTCGATAATGTCTGCGCTTTGGTGCAGATGGTCCACTGTCGTTTGGTAAGGACGTCTCGTCGATGGTCTGAGGGCCCCGCACAGGCTTACTCGGCCAAAACCAGGTTGGCCCTACTTGGGACATCCAGCTCCGAAGGTTGAAGTGTTGTTGATGTTGTAGGCAAAGAAGGCAGCCAAAGATGTTTGCTGTGTTTTCCCCTTGGAAAACATTTTCAATAATTAAGGGTGCTCAAAATGGGAACTGGTGCTGTAAAAGTTTGCTGTAAAAGTTTGAAGTAAATTTCTGATATAATAATTTTGGTCAGGGGTATATATCCCCCAATCCTCACCGCACCCCTGGATATGGCCCTGCCAAGCTCCATGGGTTGTTTTTTGGAAAAATCTCCAAGTTCACACCGTGGGAGGTATAACCTAGTTACAGATGCTGGCCACACCAATAAAATTCACACTAATGCACTCTCAGACTGTGATTAGTGGTTCTCATCCTCTGTGACTCACCCCTCTAACAACATCCCCTGTCTCTCAAGTACCTTACCTGTGGTGTACCAGAAGGTCTTCGTGGAACGAACGAGAAAAGTAACCTACGGACGATAAAAAATACCTTGAAAAGTCAACAAACCATTAAGCGTCTTGGGCGTCATATTAAACTGATTGTTTCTGCGAAATGATTGTTTCTGTAAAGCAAACCACACTACCCCCGAAAAGTCCCCCTCCCATCTCCCCAAAAAGATGTTTGTGACTAATGTACCCCTTGTAAAAGTCTGGCAAACATTGTGTCTCTTTAAGAACCTGTAGAATATGTTACAGGACTTTAATATCTCTGTTTTCACTTCTTGCTAACTAAGTTCTCTGTGATGACTGAAAGTTCGTCAAAATACTTTGAAACTCACCTCGAAATAACCACCTTAGGTTCCACATCGAAATAAGGCCGGAGGATATCTATGTTGGCATAGAGGTCAAAGGCCTTTCTTGCTTGTTGCTTGCCAGTCTGCCATACCTGCAAATAAGTAGGAAACTTATTTTGATTATCATGGGGGGACAGGAAGAGGGGAGGGACTAAGGTGAGGAGATTCCCTTCCCATTGAGTAAATTTAAATTTCACAAAATTCATGATTGATAGATTTATTTATTTATCTATTGTCATGTTGTGAAGCATATAAAACTAACCAGTGCATGTAATTGATCCCACAGTAATCATAGAAATGATTGGTTTACCTTAACTTCTTTAATTAGTTACATTTATTCATTACCTACTTATTTTATTTGGGTGGGGTGGGGGTTGGTTGGGGTGGTAGGGACTCCCTCATTCAACTTTCTGCCGATTGATATTCCCCTGATGGGTCACGACATTTAGGCAGAATACCTAAGTGGCATGTACATCAGCTTGGCTTTTGGTGCACTAGGCCAATGCCACGTTTGGAAGATCAATCTCGCGTCGAGAAAAGGCTCTTCCATCTAGGTAGGCGACGGACGGAGAATGTGACACTTTCTTAATAAAAAAAGGAAGTTCCTTCTATTAGGGAAAGTAAATTGTAGCGACAATAAATGAGCACCCTCTTTGTGTGTTTCAGAATAATCGCATAAGCACGTTTGTTAACATTCGATGTTTCTGGACTCTCATTACATCGCCTCAACATCATTGGTTTCGTTATCACAAACGGAATCGTGAAACTCTCTTTAAGCCCATTCAAAGGTTCCTTTGAACAAACTGCGGCAACAATTGGCCAGAAGTCATCGTAGCTTGATGACCGAGTGTTCAGTACCGTTACTCCAAATTCCAGGCCTTGGCCGATGCCCTTTACCTGGTCGGCCACTTGACTCTTGACAGCATCCATCAAACTGTCCTGGAACCCTTCCTCGTCTTCGTTTCCGACATTTTCGTCTTCGACATCGAGGCCCACTTGTGTCCGGAGGGTGTCATCCACACCGGCCGCTGGTCCAGGGTGGAACTCATCGGTCAATTGAATCACAGCTGAAGTCTGGAAATCATAATGACGTAAAGTTAGATTATCATGTTGTCAGTTGGCTTACGTGGACCAAGGCGATACTTATAATGGTATATCACATGCCCTCTGAAGTTCTGGTAGCAATTACGATGGAAGTGATTTCATCTTTCTTTGAAGGAAATCGGAAGTAACTTGGTAAAATCAATCATGTTGCGGAAAGACAATATTTATACCAATATTAAGTAGACCAAATATTGGTCAATTACGACCTTTGACAAGATGATTTTCACCTTAGGTGACCGGTACCTAAGCCTTGATAAGGCCCTAGGTACAAACCACAAGGCCCTTTTTTGCAAGTTAACACCTGACGGCACTGACTACACTGTTCAACGCCAATCCTTCACACAGGATAGCAGCAGCAGTAGCTCTTAAACCTTTCTCATCCAGACCCCCACTCCGTAACACTAAAAATGGGGTCAGAAACATAAAAGTTGGGGTCATTAAAACCTACCCTAGCAATGAATTTCCCTTGATTAATGACTGCAGGCTACAGACAGTATACTCTTCCACTTGTGACTTTCACCCTATTTACAGTTCATGAGCTATGGCAAGCAAGTTGTTGTGGTTTCCTTGGTACTTAAAATTGGTCATAAAACTGTCTCTCTAGAACTTGGGTCAATGGCATCCAGCGTTATGTACGACAACCTCGAAAGTCGAATAGTAATTACGATAGACGTGTATGGAAATGTGTTACATGCCTATTCCCTCATGTAAGTATCTATGCTATCTTTGAGGTGGTCTTACAAGTTTCATGAACATTGTATCATCTTCCCAGCCCCACTAGTACTAGTGCTACTATTAATAAATTGTAGTAACTAATAATAGTATTAGTAATAATACTATTATAGACTACTAAGTGACTACTACTAGTAGTACTAGTACAGTAGTAGTAGTAGTACTACTAGTAGTACTACTACAGTAGTAGTAATAGTACTACTACTAGTACTAGTAGTAGTACTAGTCAGTTGCCACTTGTAAGTTGTACTGGCCTATACTATAGCATAAACAAACGTTGGTAAAAATCGAGTTCCGTTTCCCTCAGAACAATAAAAAAAGGTCAGAAATTTTATAAGTTTTGACGATTGTCTGCGGAATTCATTAGACTCATAGTTAGTCACGGTGGCAAATTATCAGTATATCCTACCTCTTCTTCTGTGTTGTCGTACCAATCGGAGGCTGACATGTTGGACGTTTATGACCTCTTTCTACAACTTAAAAAAAAAAGGTTTGTAATTTGTAAGTTAAATGTAATAATTACATGAACAAATAAAATTGTTATAATTTTTTTTTCATGCTTAGCGTATTAGTAAACTAGATATGAACTATAACTGAGTTTGACATAGAGGCTAAGTTGCTTTCACTTTTTCAGTTAATCTTAAGATAGTATTAATTATTATTATTATTAACTTGGCCCGTAGAATTTAAATAGGAAACGATAGCCAAAGTTGACCTGGTGGGTAACACACGTTATTATTATTAATATTATTACAGCGTTTGAAAGCTCAGGGTGTTTTTCTTGGGTTAACTTTTCAATTTTTAGTTACACACTTGTTACCGAGTGACAGATAGATGATAAGCCTTACTGTTACAAAATATGTTGTTTATAACAATTACATTGATAAGTATGTCCTAAATTTGCGACGTCTATTATTAGTAAAGACTAATATTAA
>JAODAG010189586.1:1370-14009 GCA_027574785.1 Orphnurgus asper | reverse complement strand
TTAATTAACAGTTTTTCAACGTTTAATGAAGTTATTACTCTTGAACTGACCAAGCACAGTTCAGTTAGTTTGCTTTTTCGAGGGAAAGGGAATTCCAAGAATGAATCTTCCTTTCGACAGGAAGTGGGGGGTACATGCCAACAAATTTTTGAATAATGCCATTTTAACTATGAATACCATATCAAGTTAGAGTAATCTGCCAGAAAAGGGAATGTACCCCTCCATGCCTGCCCCCCCCCCTGGGCCTGGTCCTGGAAGGATAAAGTTCCTCCCTCATCCAGGGCCTGTAAGGATCTATCAAGGAGCGAGGAAAACCACGGACCCATAGAACATGTCGCCTGTCTACGGCACGTTGACCTCCCCGGACGTCAGGTCGATTCTTAACTTGTCCAGGATCTTAACATTTCCTGAGATGACCCTCAGCCGGTGACTGTCGTTGTGGCCATTCCTTAAAATCGTGACTCGTAATCTAACGACGGAGAGATTGATGCGGCCGCGTGGCTACCTCAGACTTACATGCGACGGTCCTCCTCAGCTCTTCCTATTCGCTTCCGCTACGGCCCCACCTCAGACTTCCATGACAGTCCCATACGACGGACCTATTCGCCTCGTTTACGGGCCCACCTCAGACTTCCATGACCGTCCCCTACGACGGTCCTCCTCTGCTCCACCTATTCGCCTCCTTTACGGCCCCACCTCAGACTTCCATGACGGTCCCATACGACGGTCCTCCGCTCTTTCTACGGGCCGCCCTTACGAGGCCGTCACTCTCTGCCATCAGGGAGCTCCTCCTTCGTCGTATCTTGAGTTTAGCGGACGACACGAGTCCGGCGAAGGTGCTGGTGCGCCGTAGTTTGCTGTGGGGGTCTTCCATGATGTTCAGTTTAGCGTTTCGGTAAAAGATGAGCGTCGGCACGAACAGCAGAGTCGACTCGATCGTGATCAGGAATAAATGCCATTCTGGTGAAAGTTTTGAACGGAAGGTGATTGCTTGGCGTGCGAAGTTACACCTAGAGATATATCTAATGAGGAGGGGGAGGGGTATTTCAGCAGTGGCAAATGCAGTCGGATCCAGAGCTTATTGTAACTTGGGGGAAAAATCAGAATTCAGATGTGTGAACTCGACTGTCCTGGAGGCACCGCTGGATTAAGGCGGGGGGCTGAGAGGCGCTGCAAAAAAAGGCCAACTGAAAAAATAGGCCCACAAGCGTCATGGAAAAAATATTTTATTTCTGTGTTATACACTTTTTGTTTTTGAAACTAAGTAGGCCTGCCTAATACTGGCAGTAACATTTGGCAGTAAAGCTAAATTTGGTCCAATGGTCGTTCAATATAACCAGTGTATTTTTTTTTTTACTTTTACTTCAATTTGGCATTAAAACATTCAAGTTGCAATTTAATCGTAAGTTTAAAAGACGTTTTCGCACATCTCATAGGCCCGTTTTATCAAAGTTCAGCCCCAGGCCGATGCTTAATCCGGCCCTGCCTGGAGGTGAAGTCTAATGGGGAGGCATAACTAGATAAAAAAATATAAATAACGTTACGTGATGGTTATCCCTATCGGAATAATAAAATAGCCAATGACAGTTTCTTGTCTTAAATTAAGGGATTCTTCAAACAATATGGCGAACATATTTGGTTATATTACTTCATGGCATGGAATCCTACCTCCGAGTAAAATAGTATTATATAATAATATCCACCCAAGACGTGCAAAACTTACGGTAGCCACGAACTATAAACGGGAAAGGAGGGCGGCATTGAACAACGTCGAATCGCGACAAGACGGCCAGCAGGGCAGACTGTACGTTGCTGAGCACCAGAGCGAGTTGAATACAGGCGAACTTCGGGCCGATGTAGAACTGCGTCAAGTACTTCCGAGAGGCGTAGAAGAAGATGAGGAGGCACTGGATCGCCGTCAACGACGTCACGAGGATTATCCCGTTGATGACCAGGGAAATCGTGTTGGCATTTTCCTGAAAGTAACAAAAGAATTACGTTGGTATATAATAGATATACGTTGGTATATAATATTTATACACCATTTTAAGCTTACGGCGACCAGAGTGAATAATGTGCCGTTTACGGAGAACAAGCACAGTCGCCAGGTGGGCTGTAATATGGTGCTCTTCCCGGCAGTGGGGTTTCCGGAGTTAGACTTTTACATTGAAGCTACCGTTTTGCATATTCTACCAGACAGACTATAAAAGAGAAAGTGACAGATAGCCTTAATAAGCCTGTCGACATTCCACCTTGATTAGCTTCATAAACCCTCGAGCCTATCGGTGACTTTTATGTTGATAATGTAGGCCTATGCTACCGTTAGATGTGTACGAGGACCATTTATGTTATAGACCTTTTGGCTAAGATCATGGGTAGTATATATCTGTGGTGTGACCCGAGTCGACCTCCAGCGAATAAGGTGCCAGTTTATATATTTACTCCGATCTTACCGACAATGACCCGGGTCGACCTCCAGTGAATAACGTTGTTTGTATTTACTCCCATCTTACCGACAATGACCCGAATCGACCTCCTACGTTTAATGTTGTTTATGTTTACTCCCATCTTACCGACAATGACCCGAATCGACCTCCTGCGATTAGTGCTGTTTATATTTACTCCTATCCTACCGAGTAATGACCCGAGTCGACCTCCAGTGAATAATGTTGTTTATATTTACTCCTATCTTACCGACGATGGTCCGAGTCGACCGTCGATGCTCAGAAGCTCCGACATGAACAGAGTCAATGGCCGCAAAAACGCAACTTGTAAAACTCCAACCTCCAAAATCCGGAAATTTCTCCTACAAAACGACAAGGAATATTAGCGTTTCAAATGTTGATCATATCACACATAGATGGTTATTTAGGGTCAGAATGACTACAAAATAAATTGTCTCATACTATATTATCACAAATACCACTTTTAGCAACTTACTATGACACAAGTCACTATTGAATCTTTCACAATTATCTTTTTCGCAATTTTAAAAGCAAAAGGGCGAAGTAGGAGAATTCATCCTGTCAAACTGCTCTGCCGGTATAGTTTGATGCGTAGTTGAATTGTTCAGGTTCCCAATGCCACTGTGAAGTTCCTAAGCAGGCTATTGGTATTTTAAAGAAATCAGCTGTAGGCTTAGGTTAACATCTTTTGTCGCAAGACATGAAACAGAAGAGATCGATTGAACATTTTACGGCAGATTTGTCGGCAAAATAATAATAATAATAATAAATAATAATAGTAGCTATAGTTGGTTTGCGTTTAAGTTTGCGTCATTGTTACCGACGGATGGTAATGATTTTCGTGCCAATGCACCTCATTTGGTGATGTTAAAGATATCGTCTGTTATTAAAACATCGTATCCTACTTATGGTATATAAACGTTTCCATAGTAGGCTAAGCAGTGATCGCTCTAAGATTTTCGAAAATGTGGAACGGAGCCGCAAATCAACAAAATCGGGAAATAATGTCGATTAACGACGAAAGTCGTAACAAAATTTTAACAATCTGCCCAAAATAGGGGGCACGCATACCTCACCTCCCCCCTCCCTGGATCTGTCCCCTGCTAAGGTTGGATGGCGTTTCTCTTTAAACAATTACAAAAAAATATCATCTACCGAGTCATTTCAAACTTTGGCAAGCAGAAGAACAAGCAAAGTGTAGGCGGTCTAGCGACCGACACCGGAGTATCTCTCATCTGCAGTAACATCGACTCCAGGCCTCCAAAGTAATCGATAATGAGATGCATGAATTCAAAGAGAACCACCGCGAAATATCTGCGAACAGAAAAAAAAGAGAATCCCTCTGTGGTACGCAAATCAAACTGACTTGCAGACGTTGGGTGTAGGAGTAACTTAATTTGGAAGGAGAGAGAGGGGGGATACACTACGTATAGTATTACTCTACAAGGTAGGTGATTACACCAGTGCCTGAAGTTTTCATTCAAAGTACAAATTGCGGACAAGTATTGTAACCCCCTCCCTATGACATTCCTCGCGGTCATCCCGTAATAGCGTGTGCCTTCTTTCAAGAGATGTGTATGTTACTTCTGCAATAGCAATGGAATAACTAAACTTTGACATTGATCAATGTTATTCATGTTATGTTATTCTAGTATTCATGTTATGTTACTCACGTACGTTATTCGTATCATTCATGTTATGTTATTCGTATTATTCATGTTATGTTATTCGTATTATTCATGTTATGTTATTCGTATTAATCATGTTTGGTTTGGCACATGGAATATTAGTCGCGGAGCCTCGTCTGCATTTTGTATCTATGCTACTAATATACTAAGTTATTTGGGTGAAAGATGCCTATTTTCTGTAGTTCGTGTTTTATTTAAATTAACCAGCATTGCTCTTTTTTAGGTTATATCCTTCCGCTGCTTTTTTCGTTATATTTCCGTTGCTGTTTTGTTATATACGTCAACTGCTCTTTTAATATATATATATATATATATATATATATATGTTTCAGCTGCTATTTTGTTATATACTTCAGCTGATTTTGTTGTTGTTATATACTTACGCTGCTGCTGTGAATGTACAGAGTCCTGCAGCTCTTGGGATGTAGAGACCCAGTAGAGCAGTAACACAGAATACCTGGAAAGACGCGAATCAAATAAAAAGTTTCAGACACCATCGAAAATAAACACTTATATATGTCTGTGCATGCGTTGCCTAATCAATGTTCTACTGAGAATAACTGCTATCCTGAGCCTATCAGCAAGAAGAAAGCCTTGGTGGTCGAATTAAGTATGCCTATATGTGTCAATATTAACTCACGAAATTAAAACAAAACATATTTAATTTCTTAATTTCGTATTATGTATATCCGTTTTCATAGTAACAATAATAATAATAATAATAATAATAATAACAGGTGATCTTAAACGCGATCAAAAGGCCGACTAGAAGCTCCATTTTAGGTAGTGGATCACCGTAAGATTTCCCTCATCAGGAAAAGTGCCTAAAATGCAAAATGGATATCAACGATGAATAATACCAAAAAAAAAGAATAAAAAGAAACTTCCTTCACTGTGTTTACCGGATAAACGCCAAGAATCCATAATATGCAGTATCTGCGATCACTGTAAGGGATATTCCTGACGGTGTAGACGACAGCCTCTGCGAACACACAGAGGATGATCGGTGTGATGACGCCACTAAAGATCAGTATCCCCTTGAATCCGTCAATCTCGTCGATGACTATAAAAATGAATATCAACAAAATATGAAACGGGAAAAGGTCAACTTCCACGTAAATATGCAGACCCGTAAATCGTGAATCGTGAGATAGGAGCCTAGGAAAAGCCCGTCTCCTTACCGAGGAGGGGGCTGGAACAGCATGCACCGGGGGCAATGAAAACTAACGATAATCGCACGGTAGGGGTAATGGGTCACGGTATTTAATTAGGTAATTAGGTTGATTAATCATAGGTAATTAATATTTTACAGTGATTTTTTTTACTGTTGAAATGAAAGCTTTACATTACTACGACAACGTTTTAACAACACGGTTAAACGTGTTAACTTAACTCCGAGATCATAATATAATATTTACCTTCGTATAGGTCCTTCGTGACTGGCGTTGTCCCGTTACAAAAATTGGTAAAGTTAAAGTCTGATGACATGCTGCTCTACAAATTGCCCGTTAATTGAACCAAATACGCCGCCGTAGATTATGAAGAAAAAACACTCTTAACACATAACTTTTATGTTTGACTTGTTTACTACACTAATCGACTGTCATCGTAGTAAAACTCTTTGTCATAGCCGACTGCGGGAAAATGCGCTGGTCTTTAATTTCAATCCACGGTCCCATATTAATAAATTCCAAAAAAAATTGTCCAAATAACGGCTCTAGCTAGGCTATATCCTCCATTTTGTTCGGCCTACGTATCCGCCATGATTCTGATTTTAAAAGCTTATTATGTACCTGTGTGAGTGGGTTTTGTTTATTAACTACCGTGTCAAGGTTAAACGGAGCAGTAAGTTATCTCCTATGAACGAGGCGGTTGTAGTAATCTCATCGATCAAAAGACCACACATTAACCTGTGACTGATAACTGTAATACAAAGTCCAATCAAGTGTCTTGATTGGATAAACACGACTGACTGCTAACGAACTTGTTTTGTCCCGCGTGCCCAGTTATTTAGTTATTTATTTAGTTATTCCAAGTTTGGATAACAACTTGAAATAACTATATCCGCCTTCTCCTCTACCCCTTCCCCCATCCCCGGGAAGTAATACCCTGGAGCCAAATGGCTACCGTTATTATATTCTTGCCCGCCTTTTTAGCCAGCGTTCTTACAAGCCATGATCGTGATGTAATCTGGCGAATATATGTTATTATTCATGAGTCTCCTTAATTACTCAATGCCGGGAAAATGTTTAATTTTATAGTGGGGAAGAGAGACCATATGACACGACGTAGCCATGCTGTGACGTTTGTGATAAAATCATAACATTTACACCCAATCAAAGGAACAATTGGGGGGGGGAGTTAAAGCTTTGTTAATGTTTGTATACAGCTTGTACCCTGCTCGTTACGTTGTTCTTGTTATACATGTGGGTACATTATTACATTTCAACTGTCATATATCTAGGAGTATATTTTTAGAGCAGATGTCACGCCATGCAGCAGTGTAAATCGCGGTAGGCTATCTACACCACGTGGATTCAGGGCCATGAGAATCGCTACCTGAACCAACGAGTTGCTGCTGCGGTGCAGTCGATCGTAACTCGGAGCTTTTCGATGAGCTGAAACGTGATAAAACACAAAACTGACGTGACAACCGGGTGCAAGTTATGCATCTGTTGAGCATCCACCCATTATGCATGTCTTTCAGTGGTCTTTCAGTTCTAGCGAGTTTCTAAAAGCTCTGCTCTTTTAAGAGCTGCCATTATAGTGGAGTATTCTTAAATGAAAGGCAGTAGTTGAGTTTTGTGTAGTGCGGTACCACTGAATAGGCCCTGTCAGGTTAAGGACAAGCGTCATCAGTCATAAACGGGACCCATGAAAGCCGATGACCCAAAACCCGCAATAATTAACAACAAAAAAAACATTTCGACTTAGCTGGAAACATCCTATCAACAGCGTTACATAGAACCATTCGCATATACATCACAAGTGAGTCAGGAAGACTATTCCACTCTTATTTAATGAATTAATAACGTATCCAATTATACAGTGCAGGAGAGTGCAGTATTATATAATACGTATACTAGAGTGAGTGCGCCCTCACTACCCTGGGCCAGCTGAAATGTCAGCGAACAAAGAGAGCGCCCTCTAAAAGGAAATGTACTAGGGGAAAAACGTATTAATTAATATGTACTAACGAATTTCACGATCGGTCTTGTCAAGACCCCTTCATCTCCTAGACTCGACACACATCGCATGATTATAATCACATAATATTACCCCTTCCGAAGTCCCCATCCACCCGGGAAGTGACGGTTTGCTGTGTAACTGGGTTTTGCCAGTGGCTCGACTCCTGCAGGCAGTGGTTAGTTATAAGCGATGTGGTAAGTGTAGTTGTTCTGTTGAACCTATGTTGGTTGCTATGAACATTTCTAATTTATTGTTAGTAACTAAACACGTTCAAGCCCGTTCGTGCAAGCAAATCACGCCCTAGGCACAGGGGTACCTGAAAAAATCTGAAATCATTATTTTGCTTATAAGATATTTATATTTCTTCTACATCCTAGATCATTTGAATTTGCTCCCAAAATGGAAAGTGAAGGACTGCATTTGAACATAAGTTACGTTGGTTCGAGTGGAGTCATCTTGAGTACAGAGCAGAGGTCTGCGCTGGAATCATCTCTTGTTATTCTTCAAAATAATTACAAGTTCGATAAAGTCTACTTTTGGGGGAAAGTCCTCGGTGTTAAATCTGACTACTTTATCGCACAAGGAACTGGAATTGACCAAATGATGAACAGAAAAACACTATACAGGTTGGTTTCGTGTTTTCTGCCACACTCCTCCCGTTAGGTCGCCTAGCCGTACTCTCGCGAAATAACGTTTCGTGGATCTGGTACAAGGAGGAAGTACTACTAGACTACTAGTACTTTAGTACGTAGTAGTACTGAGCCTCAGTACTAGTAGTACTAAGTAGTACTACTGATACTGAGTGGTAGTGATACTAGCACTACTAAAGTTTTAGTTTTATTAATAATAATGTACACGTCGTCGTACTTGCTTCTATGAATTACTAGCAGTATTCGCCGTACACAATGAACAAGATATGTCTGTTAAGCTATCTACAATCTGAGGTGGATATGCTCAGTCGTACTGAGGTTGCCATATGAAAAAATGCCAAACAGAACTAAAATGGCCAACAAATATACTGCGAAGCAAACTTTTCCAAAAATTTGTGCTAATCATAAAAAAAGGTTCCAGATCCAGATCTGTCACACACACAACAACCAAACCACATGATCTGCTGGGTCATGGAGGGTATGCTTCCCTTGAAGTTGAACTTATGATCTCTTCATAAACACATGCGCACGATGCATGTTTATCATACATATTATGTCATACGAATGTACTAACAGACATTTGTATGGGCTCCTACTGACTTAAAATTCAAAAAGACAATTTTATGACCAATTTTAAGAACCAAGAAAACCACAACAACTTGCTTGGCATAGCTCAGAAACTGTAAATACAGAAGGTTTCATTTTTTTGTGAAAGTCACAAATGGAAGAATTCTGCCTACAGTCTGAGCATTCGTTGTTTATCCAAGTATTCTTCACACACAGCGATTTCACACAGAATGGAAATTTGTCACTGGTGTAGGTTTCATTCAATGGCCCCGGTTTTTTTAGTGTTATAGACTGGGGTCTGGATGCAGGTATCGTGGCATGCTAATTGGGTCTACTTCTGCTTGCTGAGGTTAATATTAATATTTCAGCCACACTTCCACAAAGAGAAAATATGAACAAAGTACTGTAACAACACATTACCATTTAGTAGCATGCAAATTTGGGGAATGTTGTACTGACATGTTTAAATCAAATATGCAAGTACGACACAGCTTGTAAATTTGTATTTTCAATGCATCCGTACTATATAGAACTGGAGTCTTGCCATTACAGGCAGACGACAGCAAAAATTTATGTCCTATTGGTGATATTTGGGCTTGTTTTGTGACCTAAGCTTATTATTTGAATAATAGTTCAAACTAGCGTGTGTTTGAAATACGTCGTGTGTTATACTATTAGGAAGTGTTAATAACCATACGGTTATTTCCATTATGATAACACTTTGCCGAAGGTAACTTCAACAAAGACAGGATGGAACAAAAAGCAGTGCTAGCATAAGACTAGCTATAGTGAGAACCGAGAATGTATGCTATATTCAGCCTTTGTAATGAGGATGGTAGTATAATGTTACGTGTAAGTTTAGTTATGACAGCTAGGCTAAGCATTTTCATTACATATTTTTCTCTCCTAGCTTGAATTGTGCGACTTGGGGACTATTGCCGCAAGTTACACAGGTCATCAGGGATCAGTGTGCTGTTGTGAAAGGGAGATTCGTTGGCGATCCTGCCCATGAGTATGAGCATATTGATATTCAGAGGATCGGAGAAGGAGAAGATATTACTGAAGAGGAGAACACTGTATGTCTTTAATAAAAACTAGTTTGGAAACTAAGCAAACTATTATCAAACTATGATCTAATCTAACTAATCAAACTATAATCAATCTAATCTAACTATTATCAAAGTAATCTAACTATAATCTAACTAATCAAACTATTATCAAAGTAATGTAACTATAATGAATCTAATCTAACTAATCAAACTATTATCAAAGTAATCTAACTATAATGAATCTAAACTAACACAGTCATCTAACTAATGAAGCTAAATCAACTAATCAAACTATTACCACAGTAATCTAACTATATAATGAATATAATCTAACTAATCAAACTATTATCAAAGTAATCTAACTATAATGAATCTAAACTAACTTTTATCACAATAATCTAACTATATATAATGAATCTAATCAAAATATTATCACAGTAATCTAACTTGATAATGAATCTAATCTAACTAATCAAACTATAATCACAGTTATCTAACTATAATGAATCTAATCTAACTAATCAAACTATTATCACAGTAATCTAACTATAATTAATCTAATCTAACTAATTATACTATTATCACAGTTAGTGTAAGACCGATAGTGCCAATATCTGTTCTGGCTGATATCCGATATTTCACAATTCCGGCCAATCCGATACCGATATTGTAAACTTTTAGACATATTACTTCCTGTAGTGTTTTCGTTCTGTACAATTATTTATAGGTAATTCAAACTAATTCCTAACCTTTAAGAAAGATTTCAAGCATAATTTGTGCAGCAAGTGTGGCTTCATTATTACGTAACAAATCATTTCAACTAATTAGCAGAATTATGTTAAAGCCCCGCTCTTCGATTTGTACAACAGGGTTTTAATTTATTTCGGGGTTTGTATTTATTCCGTATCGGCACGGTCACATGGAGTATAGGCTTAAATGCCGTATTTACTAAATTGCCCCGAGCGTGAAGAATGGAGTATATATAGAAATTAACTGTCCTTGAGTGGCACCAGCGGTCTAAAAGCTTTCGTCTTTTTCCGTCAGATTTTGATCAAAGAGGAGGACCGTTTGGCTACCATCGTTGCCGACATTGACGACCAGGTCGCGATCGTTCCAAGAGCCGCTTACGTGAAGAGTCCTCATGGATCGATCCTTCAGAACCGATGCTTTGAAGGTATTTTTCATCACGGTGGCGCTCTTTGCCATATTTTGTGTGTACACTTTCTTAAAACTGTCACGATGGTTTTTCTGTCTGTCCGCGAATTGCGTAAACGCTACATGTATGTATTTCCCCGAAGGTTAATTCCTCTTTTTTTATCAGAAATTTATCGATTGTGCCATCATGCATCCAGGCAACTTACGGTACCATGACATGTAGGGAATAACCGACCCAAAAAGGAAGGAAAAATCATTGAAACAACTTCAACAAAATCGACAGTGTTTGCTCACTATCTGCCAACAGTGGGGTTGGCAGGGGTTGAGGGGTAATGGCCTCCTTGTACTCGTACTTGCCAGTGCACCTTCAATCTTTTCTTGGAGTAGTACTGCCAAATTATTAAATGAACACACTTGCTCTTATAGGCAATTTCATGCAGCTACCTTGAATTTGTGATTTAGAATTTACAAACTTGACTGATGGTATAGTAAAAATGGCAGATCCTGCTAACAAAACTGTGAAGCTGTACCCTAGCAAGATAATTCACGATAATAGTATATTTAGGATGTGCTAAGTTGCATTTACGTAGTAATGTATTGCTCATTACTGAAACAATGGGTCACTAGTGAATCTAACTTGATTTAATTACAGCAAGCTCTGGTAACTGCAATGTTTATCCCTAGATGATATGCCCTATATGTATCGTATAATATCTATATTATCTTTACCCTATATATGTACAATTTTTACCCCTATTTTATCTTAACCCCATCTGTATATTATTACCCACATATTATCTTTACCCCATGTATATATGAACCCTAAATATATATTATATATATTATATATACCCCTTGTTAAAGGGAAATGTTATTATGCCTATTATATCTTTACCCATTTTATATCTTTACCCTATAGGTGTATTCTCGTTACCTCTAAATATTAACCTTTACCCCATATGTATAGTAATTAGTATATCCCAAATGAAAAGTTAAATGCTATCATCCCAGTATTATCTTTATCCAATAGATACATTATTACCCCTAAATATTATCTTTATACCCCTTATGTATATACCCATAATTAAAATGCTATATTTATCCTATGTAGGTGTATTATTACCCCTAAATATTATTCTTTACCCAATATGTATAATTATACCCCTAATTAAAAGTTACATGTTATTACCCCTATGTTATCGTTACCTCTATGTAAATTGTTACCCTAGCTATATGTAGATTGGATATAATCTTAACCCCTATCTGTGTATTATTACCCCTATATTATATTTTACCCCATATAGACATTATTATATCCTCAATATAAATATATCTTAACCCTCTATCTGTGTTCTACCAGTGTGTATTAATACCCCTAAATATTAATCTTTAATTACCCCATATACTGTACTCGCTGTATGTATATTAACTGAAGTTGTTCCCTACCATGCAGTCGCGAGCAGCAATTAACCCTTTAAGTTCACTTCAATATGCAGCATTATAATTGCTTTTTAATATCCTCAGGTTTGTCGGTCTCCGAAGCAGGAAAGCAACAAAACTACTTTCACTTCAGAGAGCCCAGACTGAATGAGATGTCTTTGCTCGAAAAAGCAGACTTGGACAAAGCTATCGATTTCCTCGACCCGATAAGCGAGGACATTCCTAAAGGTAAGCATTATTAAAGCAAAAAATATGTTTATCATCAGTATCCTTTATTATGTGGCTTGACTTAATTTACGTACGGTTTAATTTTAGTAAAAAGGATAGCAAAGTACATTGGATGTCTAACTCTCTGTTCATTATATACATTCCTAGTATCTAGATGTTACTGCACTGTGTTCTTTTTTTCTTATACAGTGACATGTTTAACTCCATG